>JAIUZE010002064.1:0-128057 GCA_022085475.1 Heliosperma pusillum
GATCCATTACGCATCAGCTAATGGATCAATCATGTATGCTATGAGGTGCACTCGTCCCGATGTTGCATATGCTTTGAGCATGACAAGTCGTTACCAAGCAAATCCAGGTGAGAGTCACTGGATAGCCGTAAAGAACATCCTTAAGTACTTGAGAAGGACCAAGGATTCGTTCTTAGTGTTTGGAGGCGAGACTGAGTTACGTGTAAAGGGTTACACAGATGCCAGTTTCCAAACAGATAGGGATGATATGAAATCCCAATCCGGCTACGTTTATATGATGAATGGAGGAGATGTTTGCTGGAAGAGTTTCAAGCAAAGCGTTACAGCGGATTCTACAACAGAAGCAGAGTACCTTGCAGCGTCTGAAGATGCAAAGGAAGCTATGTGTATTCGGTAATTTTTGGAAGGACTAACAGTAGTCCCTACTGCCAAAGATCCTATCACAATTTATTGTGATAACAGTGGGGCTATTTTTCAAGCAAAAGAGCCTAAGTCTAGTAACAAGTCTAGACATGTACTTAGGAAATATCATGTAATTAGAGATTACGTGGACAGAAAGGAAATTGACATTTGTAAGGTTGGGACAGATGACAACATTGCGGATCCTTTAACCAAGCCTTTATCAAAGGCTAAGCATGATGGTCATGTCGTCACAATGGGATTGAGACGTGTGCCAGAATTCCTTTAGATTATGTAATATGTAATAATTGAATGTTGTATTAATTATTTCATATATGATAATGGCATTCATTGTTCGAGTTTTATTTTAAATTCTTTTATTTAGTTTAACTAAATTTAATACTTTGTTTATCCGAATAGATTGTTGGACCCTATTCAAGTGAATAGGACGAACTTAGTATTTTGTCCCTAGTCACTCAATGAGGTGACGTCTCGAAATGACTAGATTGTAAGTCGATTGATGGTTGGTTCAGCACCATGGGGGTCAGGGAGATGATGGTCGTTTATCATAGACAGACTGTATGACCACTCGTAGGACAGAGTGGAATTGTAAGAGCCCTTAAATCAATTATTGAAGTGCCTGGCGTGGCAGGGTTCTTATATCTTATTCCTTATAAGTCGATTTTTTGACTCCCGAAAGTCATACTGAGTCGGTGGCAGTTTTCGATTGGTTTTGTTTTGATGTTCTAGGTGTGCCGTATAAAAGGAGGACGATGGACTCTTCTGGATCATGGTGATCTGCATCATACAGAGTAGATGGATCAACAGGAATTGTCCACCCACGTTGGGAAAAAACATCTTTAGGCCACTCGAGGAGAGTTACTGTAAATGCGTGGCCACGCTCGGAAAGAGATCTATGGTAGATTTTCCGGTCAGACAGTTACTCTCCCTATCGAGAAAACCACTCTAGATATTGTCAATCGCAAGTGCGACCTGAAAGACACCTTGCGTTGAGTGGGAGATGTGATAAAAGAGACAAGAGAATCGGTGACGCACACTTGTGTCAGACAAGTGGGAGATTGTTGGAGTAGGTGTCCTCCACAATAGTGCGCCACATAATAAATCTTATCAAGGAATATAATTGGGATATTTATTGACTATATATATGATTAGTCAGTTGATTAACGTAAATCAATAACGGTTGGCTGACTAAAGTTTGACGTTATTGTCGTTTCACGGCGGTGATCAACTGATCCCTTTCGGTCACACCTAAAGGATGAAATCCAAATAGTAACTAATTATTTGTACGATACAGTTAATTAGTACATTACATATATTCGATATGTACGAGAGTTAATTGTTATAAATTGAGTTAAGAACTCAAATTCGATTAAACTTATTTTTCAATTATGCGATAATTGACTAATAAATTTATATCTTATTTTAATACGATTAAATAAGATTAACTTAGTAATTAATCGTTAAATTACTAAATTAGTTGAGGTTTTGAGATAGAGGTAATTAGTTAATTATATTTACAAGGAGTTGTAAAATAAAATAACTAAGCATTGTGGGACCCATTATATATTGATATAATGGTAAAATATTACTTAAAATGTTAAGTACATATTATTTATTTAATTGAGTCATATAATTGTTATATGATCAAATTAACACTTAATTATACAAGATAATTAACCATATGATGAATAAGTATGTGTGAGACAAATATCAAAAATCAAAATGGACCAAACTAGGCCATGTTGGCCGGTTATGTTGTAGTTACAAAGGTGATAATTGTTGTTCTTGTTTACACTCTTTAGTTACTAATTGAAAGTGACATAACAAGTAGAATATAATCATCACTTATACGACAACACTCCACTCTAATGCATGTGATCAAATTGAACAAAATAAGAGTCATTTTTGGACTAAATGGTCCGGCCATTTTGGCTATATAATGAACAAATGTTGTTCATTATTTTACTACTTCATTTTGTGCAAATTTTACACTTCTCTCCAAAATCCTTCCTCTTACTAAAAACTCTCATATACTAATATTTCCTAAGTATTACTAGTGTAGTAATATAGTCATAATATTAGTAGTATAATATCTATCTTATTATCTAGATAATAATAAGGGTAGATTATTTGGTGTCATCTTAGTGCAACTTGAAGGAGGTCTTCTAGTTTGGAGATTTCTTGTGTTCATCCATATTTGTAGCTCAAGAACAACAAGAAGGAGTTCTTGTTATGCCCATATATTTTCCATATCAATGTGAGGAAATTTCTTCTTTTATATAAATGTCTTTATATTTGCATGCATGTTACATAGATCATTAAATACTAAATTAACAAGTAATTTAGCAACTAATTAGAAGAGTCTAATTAAGGTATATGGACTTTCATGGTAATTAGGCTAGTACAATAAGTTAAGCACAAATGGCCGAAGCAACTTTCCCATTAATGTAGTGTAAATTAAATTCCAAACCTTGGCTTATCTCATTCCCACGCCGCCTAACCCGCAGTATCTCCTCTCTTCTTTTTATTCAACCCCTTTATTTGAGAAACTCAGTTAACCTACATATTTTAATTTCATTTGTTTCAAATTAAATGATTTTCCGAATGAAAATCATCCTTATTGGAACAATTAGTATGTATTACACTATTACGTGATAAGTACCTCATCCAATTTTGATTATATTATGGTTTTTTTTTAAGTTTCATATCATTTTTAAACCGAGTTTATGTAATTAATTTTATAGAGTTTCATAAATGCATTTAATTTATAACGTATATTTAATATTTACTTGTACTATGTTTCTTTTCCTCAGTCTCCATGAGCTAAATTATTGTTTTATGTAAAAATCTAGATATATGTTTAGACTTTTTTTTTTTCTTTTTTTAGAATTTTTTTAGAATTTTTATGATATTCATTACCGTAACATTCTTTTTAAAAGAAATATGCATTTCTGTTATTTAAGCGTTGTTTTTTTTTTGTACAACCGTAATTATTTTATATTGTATGATGTTTATCATTTGATTTTATTTTCAGCCACCAACATTGATTTTTATTTTTATTTTTCCAAATCATTATATTTTGTAACGGTTGTATTCTAAAATTTATGCAAGTAAAATTTAATTAACATTAATGAAAAATATTATTGATTACTCATATTATTATATAATTGATTGATTTTTTTTTCACTTGATTATTTATTTATTTGTTATGTAGTTTTTTTTTGTATATTGTTGTATAAGTAAACTATGTATTTAATTGATGTAATTCAATATTGTCTAAACAATAACTAATTCCAATGAAGTAGTGGTCCCTTGAAATTCTTACTTTTAAGGATTGATCTAGATACATGTTTGTTGCATTAATAAGTAAGAATTGTTCTACATCTGCCTAGCTAGTGTCTACTACATAACAACGCAGCTTTCACAATATTTTCACATTTACAAAATACGTAACAGAAATATATCATTGAAAACCCACATAAAACAATGACAGAACCTTGCAATTTATGGATTTTGCAACCTTCATATTTTTATTTCAGTGTAATATGTTTAGCATACATCTCTCTTATTCTCATTTATTTTACCTTTCTATTGATCAAACGAAGCTATTTTATTAATTGAAATTTTAGATCTAACTGGGTTGTTTCTCTTTATTTTATTTTATTTTAATGCAAGTCGTTTTTAAAAAGAAGTAAAGAACTTTAAATCTATATTTTATTATCGAATTCATCCTTTTTTTCTTCTCAAAATTCATCATTTGAAAATAATTTTATGCCATTAGTAAATTTTCTCACGTTTTTATCATTTTTTCGAGTAGTTTATTCTATCGTTTTTTATTTTATTTGTGATTACATTATCTTTTTTTACAGTTCGGTTTACTCCGTATGATAGTCTATAATTATATAAATAATTTCATTTGAGTCGGTTGTATGGTGTAAGTAATTAATTCACAACCTAAGTAGTGGTCCCTTTAAAAGTCCTTCTTTTAAGGAGAGCATGCCAAGTAAGCTACTTGGTTGTTGCTTTAATAAAGAAGGATACCCTTTTATACATTGTTAATTTGCAATTTTGCATGTTAAGGGTAAACCATAGTATGTTTAAGGTAAATAATCAAGAAGATCAACTTATTTCAACTGGCCTATAAAACGGCAACATTAATATTAGGGTGTTGATTTTTGCAGTACGCATATTACTCATCTAAGTTCACAATTGACAATTATACCTTCCACATTTCCCCTCCCATCCCCCCTATCTTCTCTCTAATTTATTCTCTCTAATTTTAAATATGCATTAAGTGTACTATAATAAATTACTTTCATAAAAACATTATTATGTAATGTGTTCGATAAATTAATTATATACTTCGTTAATAAATTATTTTTACATACGCATCGAGTACATTCATATTATATGCAGTACACTACCAGTACTACATTGGAAAAAAGAAAAGCAACAAAAATCAAAATCAAAATCAATAGTGATGTACGAGTAGTGAATGTAATAATGTTAACATGTGATGCCATAAAAGTAACAATAATACTAACAACGAAAGTAGTGAATGTGTCATAATTTGTTGATAAATATCACATCATATCATAATATCAAGAAATGTCATAGAAAAGTAAATTATAAATGATAAATTTATGAGTTAGACAAGTTTAAAGCAATTATATTTCATATAAATAAATTTTAAATGGTAAAACACACTAGCGGTTATACTAAAAACTAAACACTTGGATAACAACGGAAAAATACGGGGACTTTAAGAACTTGGAAAATAAATCGTGAAGTCACTAAATCATAAAAGCAAAAATATTTTATACAAAATACGAAATTAATGAATGCAAGGAATCTCGATCCCTTTATAATACAAAAAACGATACTAGACACTACTATAAAGTACAACGTGAACGGCCGGTGGTCGATCATATCGATACTAGGTGGATTGAATCTTACCCTTAGTGATCAATAGGATAAAAAAACTCTTAAAAAGAGGAAAACAAACCCAAAGGATAACCAAATTAAGGTGACTCATCATACTTAGGCATAAACGACACTAAGTAAGGGAGGGACAAGACAAACCAACAAAACAATCTAAGGCATAACAACCTAAAACTTATACTCACATAAATGACACTTGCAAAGCGGACGATACTAAGTAAGGGAAGACTTAAAGTGCCGATATGGCTACGATTATTCTACGGCCTTAACCTAAACCTGGATCCTGACTCTCGGGATGGACGTTTTCTGATTCGACAAACGATAAGCATATCACATCTGAGACTGGTAACATGACACACATACCGTAACCAACGATCAAGTAATCCTAAAACGGAAACATTACATTATACCGTATTTAACGGTCCGAAGAAGGGTGGAAGAGTAACCTTAAAACGACAACATAGCACACACATATCGTTACCAACGGTTCGTAGAAATGCCTACAAAATAATTAAGTTAGTGATCAATGCACAATGACAACACCTCGCATGAGTGCAACATTTGATGGCTGCGTCGACCAATGGTGTTCGCCTCACAACAACGTCGTCATACTCACACTACCATATGCGAACATACACATGGGGATGTACTCTCACTACTTAAACTATCTAGTCCAACAAGCAGTTTGTGCACACATGAATGAGTGTTTGACTCAACCAAAGAAAACATGATTCCAATTATCATTTAAGGTAAACAAGGCGCGCATAAGTGAAATATTCAAAAACCCTCATTAAACATGTGAATGGAACGTAAACAATGTATTTCATAATAAGCAAATGTTAACATACCACACACATTTATTAGAACAAAGGCAAAGAGCATACTCATCAAGAATGAAAATAGGTAACAAACGCATCATGCATGCAGCATGCTTAAGTTCAAGAAAGAGCACGCCCAAAAGAGAATGGAAATGGGAGTTGTGTACAACCCCTTTGTAACACCCTCAATTACCATGAAGCATTTAGCAAGATATTCATGAGTAAATAGGTATGTTACTATCTCGGTTTCCCGAGGTAGTACATTTAAAAATCGAATATAAAAAATGAATTAACTAATAAATAGTTTAATGAAATGCTTATTATAAATTCTCGAAATAACAACCCAAAAATGAAAAGTAGAAATGATTCAAGCTCCAACAACTGATAAAACTATTGAGCCACTCGTCTAGGTAAAGAATATGGTGTCAGCGCCGATTCCCCATCAGCACCCAAACATATGCACCAATTAAATACCTGTCAGACTAACGGCTTACCAATTGTCCGAAAATACCTAGAGAATCATCGCAGAAGTTTTATAAATGATTTGACACCACAACAAACACACAGTCAACGAGAAGGTCGAGTAATATTAACTAAGACACAAAATCCTCAAATGTAAAACAAGGCCAATAGCACATCACATCTCAAGGGAGGGCGTAAAAGTAACCAAATGAAAGAGGATCAATACAAGGCCCAACTAAAACCAAAATTCTCATTGAAGACGGGCACTATCCGCACAAGCTGAAGTCGGATAGTGCATCTTTCATAATATGCAAGTGAGAATGACAAGTGGAGGGCAAATTGAGCCCGCCACTTGCCCTCGCACTTGTATATTGTGAGAGGCAGTGGTGGAGCTAGGGGGGCTAGCAAGGACGCTCGCTCTCCCAGGTGGTTGAAATTTTCGAAGTTTTCAGCGAATTTTTTTACATATACCTTATGAAAATAGTCGTTCCCCCCCTAAAATTCCCCCCCTCCCTCTAAATTCAAATCCTGACTCCGCCACTGATGAGAGGAGCACTATCCATTTTCAGCTTATAACGAATTAATAGTGTCCGTATTAAGTGAGACGAGAAGCAACTAAAAAGAGAAGGGATATTTGAAGTGGCTATAACAATAGAAATACATCACATGATAGTAGCAAATTACGAGATGTAGTTACGTTCTTATTCTATTTTGTGTTGCTCTAGAAATCTAGAATCATTCTAAGGTATTATGTAGTAATCATATGAATATTGAATACCATGTAAGGACCAATGAATGATGTACTCCGTAAACCAATACAACAGCCGTCAGCCACAAAAGGCCTGTGATATTTATTGAAATCATTCTCATTCATTAATTCCCATTTAATACTTTATGTCTCAATATACAGTAGGTCTTGCTTGCGACGGATCGGATCTTGCGACGGGTATTTTGTGAGAGGAAATGGGTAGAGGGGACAAGGTGGGCACCCCCCATGTGCTTCTCCACTCACCCTTAATGGGTATTTTGTGAGAGAATATGGTATCCGTCTTAAGCTTGTGACGGATAGTGTCCGTCACAAATGAGAATTTGTGCTCAATATATATCACGGCACACGGCACACGGCACAAAAATCTTCACTTATGGTAACACTGGCTTATAAATATGATGTCAACCTTTTCTATTAACAAAAACATTTTTATATCTATTTTAACAGTCTTATTTTGGTGAACAAAAAGTTTTCAGTAACTCTTATGACAAAACAGAAACTTATTACGATTATATTATTTCCTTTGTGTCAATCATTTATTTGTTTTTTTTTATTCTCTGTGAGATTATTTTAATCAAAGACAAACAAGTAATCGGGACGGGGAATAATTAAATTTCTATGATAATTTTCTCTTTAAGTAATGGTGTTTTCATTGTACACTTATTATTGGACTAAGAGAGAAAATGATATGGTACTATAAGTTCAAAGTTTTACCACGCACAGGCAGAAAGAAATTAAATAATCTCAAAGTTTCGTGACACAAAGTTGTAAACATTATCATGTTGGACAAGAAGTTTTAATCAATTTTAAACTTTTGTGACAAGTTGAAAACTTTATTTTCTCTTGTTACTTGTTTTGTTTGTCAATTTATAAGCTCTTCAAATGATATCTTAATCATTGACGAATCCAATAGAGAAACAAAACTTGTTTGTGAGCCTTGTGTTCACATTAAGATTACACAAACATATACTGTCCCTCTTCAACTTCACTCTACCATATTCACTTTTTTACAATATTCATGTGTGAAAATTTAATTGTATTTTTCTCTCAATAAATAAGTGAAACTATATTCATGCGTAATTTTGTTTGATTCGTCTTTACGAGTACATTAAAAATAACTAACTTTTATAATTTTTACAAATACGTAGCTAACGATATTTACCGCGTAAAACACGCGTTGACAAACGTGAAAAAGTAAAGTGGTAAAGTGGAGTTGAATGGAGGATGGTACATAAGAATTGCCGAGTTTATAGAGTCATATCTCATATGTACTTTTATAGGTTTATACATTACCTCGGAAGGCAGGTTAACTTGATTTTTATACTCCCTCGGTCCCGGTCAATATGTTATATTTCTTTTTAGGGTGTCTCAGTAAATTGTCGTTTTTTCTATATTACGAAGGTTTACTATGAATAATTTGATCATCTAATGAGACTATTGTGCACTTGTCATCCACTAGGTGAAAGCACAAATAGCCCCCCACTATTTCCTTGGGTTTTATGCCAAAATGAAAAGATAACAATTCACCGGGACGGAGAAAGTATATACTTATTGCATTATCCCATTTTCCATGTTAATCGTTATTTATTAAAGGAACAACCACAAATCCTATGTGGCAAGCTCTCCTTAAAAGGAGTAATTTTAAGGGACCACTTTAGATGTAGGAATTAAATAATTGTAACATGCAATGATACAAATGATAAAACCCATAAAAAAACTATTAACAAGCTGCACAATTTACGTTTTTGATTTATCAGTTAAATGAAATTTGGGATTTCTAATAGTAGCAAATTAAGCATACAAAAAAATCAAAAAACGTAAATTATGCAATTTATAAATAGTTCACATCTTACAATAATCAATTCATCAATTCTTATTTATCAAGCAACGAAATAGGCAAATGTTACAAAAGTATCAACATTTTCAACTAACCCGCACATGGAAACAAAAAAAGGTTTTTTTACATGGTACCCCTGTGTTTTTTCGAATTCTACATGATACCCCTTTTTTTTTTTAAATCTACATGGTACCCCTAAACTTAGTAAATAGCAACAGCTTAAAAAGCGAAATAAGAAGCCCACTAAACGTATTAGTCACAGATTTGGAAGACTGCGAAAATATATTACCTTCGCATGAGCATATATACTATGGCACATTCTCATTTAAGACGGTATATATGTCTTTAACTAAGGAGACTAATAATTTTTTTTATTCTATTTCCATACATTAATATGCTAATTTTGTTAGAATATAATTTTTGATAAAATATATACTGTTAAAATCATAAAAACGTTATTAGAACTGTATGTACAGTGTTTTAATTGCTATTGGAATCTATAATTTAAATTTATAATCTAAAATTTGACTTTATATAAATGATTTTTTTATATTTCTTAGTATTAACAATGTTTAAAATAAGATATCCGTGCAATTTGCACGGATTTAATACTAGTAACTTCCCTTAAGTTTACACACATAATTTTTTCATATGAATGAATTTTGGAGTTATTCAGTTGGAATTAGCATATATGAGTAATTTTTTCATATGAATGAATTTTGGAGTTATTCAGTTGGAATTAGCATATATGAGTAGTGAGTAGTGAGTAGTGAGTAGTGAGTAGTGAGTAGTGAGTAGTAGACCTGGCAAACGGGTCAACCGGGTCGGGTTCGGGTCGGGCCAGTTCGGGTCTTTCGTTGATTTCGGGTTAATTCGGGTCGGGTCGGGTTATTTCGGGTTTGTTTCGGGTTAGTTGTCGGGTCAACCGGGTCGGGTTATTTCGGGTCGGGTCATTTTCGGGTCAAAGAATAAGAGACAAAAGGCCATTTTAAGTCTTTTCGGTTCAATTAAAGTTATGTTTTGTCGGGTCATTTTCGGGTTGAGTGATTTTGAATCGGGTTATTTTCGGGTCGGGTCAGCTACAGGTCAAGAAAGATCGGGTCATGTTCGGGTCGGGTCTAATCGGGTTTTGGGTCACATTCGGGTTTTGTAGTCCGGGTCACGGGTCAGGTCATTCGGGTCGGGTTAATCGGGTCGGGTTAATCGGGTCGGGTTGCTTTTACCAGGTCTAGTGAGTAGTGACTGTGGATGAGTACACAAATTCTCATTTGTGACGGACCGACTCGTCGCAAGTTTGCGACGGGTCAATTCCCTCTTACAAAGTGCAAGTGGGGGTGCAAATGGGTGGGAAATGGAGCCCCTAACTTGCACCCCCACATGCACTTTGTGAGAGAAAATTGACCCGTCTTAAGCTTGCGACGGGTTTGAGTATGATATACATAATAAAGTTCTAATTACATGTCAAAACAAGTAGAATTGGCAATAAGAGGAAAATTGTGGAAGAGTGTACTAAGTAGATATATTTATGAAAAAACAGCACATTGAAATTGACAATGACGTCAAATCTTAAGAAATGAGTTTTCTTGCTTCATATATTTTTTTCTCACTTAAGATAGACTAGTTAAGGTTCGCTTCTCTAACCTTATCAAGCCAATTAAAAAGATTGAATCGTATTTACAATAAACATAAAAATAAACAATTACGTAATGTTTTCCCTACATAATGTGAAAAAATATTATTCCTGAGCTACTAGTCTACTACACACAAATAGGATTATATAACTAGTGATATAATCCATTAATAATTGCATGTTACTCCGTACATTAAGAATAAGTCCCATCATATGATCTATTTAGGCTGGGATAACAAAAACAAAGGTTAAGTAATTCCTTTTTATACGGTTCACCTTGGTTTCGACACTAACTTATAAAAAAAAATAGAATTGGTTGAGTGTCTTCTCTACAAACATTTTGAAATAATAATATTCACTAAATAATATAGTTAATTCAAAATTAGTGGAGCTACTCTTAAGTAGCAATAAAAAAAATTATTAATGTCTAGGGCCGAATATTGTCCATGTAGAATTTGATATGTTTTTAACTTTAAATTGAAGAAGTCGCAAAACCGTCAGTTGGCATGTCGATTTTGCATAAAAAAAAGAAGAAAAAAAAGAAGAAGATACTTATATGTCATGCAAAATGACATGTATTAGTCTGATTTTTAACATAAATCTAGCTAACAAGAGAAAGTTATAAGTACTTAGCTTGGGTAGTCACAACTCACAAGAAGTCAAGAATGACGCTTACAAAGTCAAGATGTCATCTAGTTTAACTAGTTTAACTGCTAAAGGTGACCACATGATATTGTTTGGGGTGTACTCCGTTAGGCGTCGACTCGTGAGTCGGGTACCTGAGTATTAGACAAATATTGTTTGGGGTGTTGAACTCTTGATCTCTAGTTTAGTAGAAAGAACTCAAGAAGCGTACAAAGAAGGTCGTCTCCTAATATCCAGGACAAAGACCACAAACATACAATACAACTCATAGTATCAAACATTTATGGCGACATAATAGTAAGGTTACTACAACTATGAAGAGTAGTATCAAAATAAATCAAGAGTAAAAATCAAGAGTAGTATCACTTGGGTGAAATCCGCCCCGACCAACTTGTCCCAACGGATTAATAAATCAAGAGTAGTATCAAAATATTCATACTTTTATATTATCTTTTAAATGATAGAAATAAATATATTTTATAATATTTTCAATCAAAAAAGAAAGTGAAAAAGAAATTTTATACGAAGTATAACTCTTATATCATAAACAATCAAATAATAGTTAAAACAATTTTATTTTTAAAACAACCTTAACATAATTCCATAAAATTAGATTTTGAAGCTCTAATCAATATATATCATCCAATATAATTGAGGGATATACATACCTTGTTCCATCGTCGGCAGTAGGTAAGAGTTTGGATACATATCCCCTTGTAAATAACAAATGTACCCGCCCTACCACCTTCTGGGTTATGGTTTCGTGGGTACTCATTTATTCGTCCCATCATCTAACGACCAACTATTTGTTGCCTAGTTTTTTTTTTTTTTTGGCAGCAGTTTGTTGCCTAGTAAATATCAGAAAAATTGTCTTTATTACCACCATATGATAGTAATTAAACCATCTTAAACTTAAGACGGATAGTATCCATCTTAAACAAGACTTACTGGAAAAACACAAAAAGCTCAACATAATTTATGAAGATCCAAGCTTTTTTACAACCAACAACCCACAACCTACAACCTATTCCCACACATAACCCAAATCTCAAATGCCCAAATCGCACAAGTCACAACCCTAGCATTTCTACAAACCAACACATGTTTCGAGTTTGGAATCGTGGTTCTTTCCATCTTCTCACACTTCCAGTATTCCCAGGTCCTCTATTAAAAAAAAGGCATGTCCCAAGTTAAAATAGATAACTTATTTAATTAAATTTATTTATTTCATCCACGTATACACCTTCGTATGGATGATCCTGTATACCCAAGTATTCCCACAAAACTATGTAAACTTAATATTTTAATCTTAAATGTGTTTTGTTTGGAAAAGTTCTTGAATTTCCATTTTATTTTTGGTCTGCAAATAAAATCATATTACTATCTTTGAAGCAATTGTTTTCTTCTTTTCTCATACACTCATCACCTTATTTCTTTACATAAATCGTTTCATTTTTGAATTTTTTTCAACTAATTTTATTTTTGTTTTAATATTTTTAAAATTTTTAAATAGGAATTCTCTCTCAAGAAAAAACTTTAGTGTTGTTCTACTACGAATTACCCCAAAATTTTCATTTTTAGCAGGTAGGTCTCATTTACTATTATTAGTAAGTATAACAATCATTCGATTTTTCTATCTCTAAATAAGTATTTGCGAATATTTATATTAGTGTTTCAAATAAAGTTTCTTGTGAGATACTTTATTTGTTTACATTAAGGCTAGTGTTATGTAATATTTAATTTATTTCTTGATTTTCAGCTAACAATACCCAGATTGTTACATGTATTTTATCAAAGCTACTCCGTTTATTAAAATTATGTAAGCTTTTGGAATTTTGTTTTCATACTTATTTTGATGGATAATAATCTGAGATATTTTCACAAATAATTATTTTATCTAAAATTTCCCCAAATTTACGTTATGTTGTGATGATTAATTAATGTTATCAAAAAGTACTAATTTAAATATAAATATAAATAAATATTCTATAAAAATCATATAGTAAAAGTGCTAAATAAATATATGTGACGGAGCAAATGTGACCATTTATATGGAAAATGTAACAATTATATGACTGGTAACATTTTATGAATGATTACTTTTTATCATAAAATGGTAACATTTAGTCCGTCACAAGCTTGTGACCGTCACAAGCTTGTGACCGTCACAAGCTTGTGACCGTCACAAGAGAGACCAACTGACTTTAGTTATGCTAATAAATTGTCAATTTTTTGTGGGCCCTACCATTTTTGTATAAAGAAAGAGAAATTAATATGCTTTGAGAAGGTGACGTGGGTGCATAAAAATGGAAGAAATGGTTGTGTTTTAATAAAAGTAGGATTACTAGTTTTTAATGTGAAATACCTCATTTTTATATTGTTGATTAATATGAGTTTAGAAGAGCTTCCTTTGACACACTTTATAATCTTTGCGTTTACATGTGATGAAAGGTGAGTATACATTTTTAAAAATCTTTTTCACATATTATTATAAGGAATGTATTCAATTTTATAATATTGGGAAAGTTTATAGCAAAAAATAAAGAAATACATCTATAAACGACGTAAAATTACAGTGATGTGATGTTTATTTGTCGTTAACCTAATTTAACAGTAAATGTTAAAATGAAAATTTAGGGTCGATTTTGACTTTTAATTGTTGTTTACTTTTAAAAAAATTAAACGGTCTAAACTTTAATATTTGCTATGTTATTATCACAAATTCTCATTGAAGACGGGTACTATCTGTCACAAGCTGAAAACGGATAGTGCCCCTCTCACAATATGCATGTGAGGAGGCAAGTGGAGGGCAAATGGATCACCCACTTGTCCTCCCACTTGCATAATGTGAAAGGGGCATTATCCGTCTTCAGCTTGTGACAGATATTGTCCGTCTTCAATGAGAATTTGTATTGCATTTAATGTTTGCCAACTTATTAATTCTTTGTTTTATTTTCTAAATAATAAATGGTGAGGTGGCAAGCTAGAATTCATTATTGAAAAGTGAAAGTTATATTCACTCAACTTATTTGACCAAAGTAGCTTATTTGACTAAAATTTCAGGTGCCTTATTTTTCTAAATGTGTTTCGCAAGTAGCTTATTAAAATAAATAAGCTACCTGAAATGAAATACTACATAGAATAGCATTTGGGATTTCATGTAACTGAAATGGTTTTATATTCCTGCTTTACCCCTTCAATCAATAATATTTAATTATTATCATATCCGTTTATGTCATTTCACAAAAAATCAGCTACCTTTTCAGCTAGTTTAATTTGCCAAACGATTTTTTTTATATAATCAGGTAACTTATCAGCTCCTAATTTTCAGCCACCTTATCTGCTTATGATGCTCGTTGCAACTATAAATCAAATAAGATGAATAAACATGAAGATTATATTGAGGATGATGAACTAAAGGAGTATTATGGTGTCTACTTTAATCAAAATATCTTCTCATTTGCTACATCATATGTATTTGATCCGGGAGGTTGTAGGTCCAAGAATCGGGACGATTCTTTTTGAAGAAAGGGAGAATGATACATGAGGGTCGAGGGACATGGGTATATGTTCAAAATGCAAGTTTAAGTCACTCTTGACAATTCAGTTTCGTTCCCTTGACTTTAAAGCTAAATATCTCAGAATATATAGCTAATTTTGACGTGATTTCACTTGGAGATGAAAGTACATGATGTTAGCTTTCCAACAAGTGGTCAAACGCTTTATTTGGTTAAGTAACGAAGGAGATATGATCGTTTTAAGTTGAGCTTTCCAGATTATACGCGGGTGACGCAAATTGAACGTGACATTCAAAATTTATGCAAGATGGAAGCGTGACTTAAATTGTTCTCAAGTTTACTTTCCTAAATAGAGTTTTGTTATTATTTTTCTAATTTGAATAAAAGTAGTGTGGTGATCTTATTTAATAATAAGGTAGTGTTCACACTATTTCCTAATTTCTATCTAGTAGTGTGGTAATTAGTAGTAGTATAAATAAGGAGTCTTATGCATTGTAATAGATACACAATTTGAGAGTTTGATACAAGAGTTTCTTGTTTATTCTTATTGCTTGCGAGCTTTAAGTTTGTTAGTTCATTCTTGCGAGGGTGAATTAATCCATATTCTTCCTTGCGAGGTTGAGTATTATTCGTGGCAAATTTGAGTTCCTTGCGAGGGAGGAGAGTTTGAGCACGTCATATCCGAGTTATTCGAGCTGTCTTGCGAGATTACTTGTCTAATTCAAGTTTTAGTTGTTAATCTTGCGAAGGATTACCTTAATATCATATCCCTTTTATTTTTCCGTATTAAACAATAAAAAAAAAAATCAAGGACAGCCTTGGTTAAGGAAAACAGGAGCCGAATGTCACGGATGGCTTCTTTCCCTAGAATTTTCTACACTTTTCAAGCATAAGGAGGTTGTCTAGAATGTCCCGGAAACTTCTAGAAACTTCCAGGAACACCAAGGAGATTCTAGCTTGGACCGGAGACCTCTAGAACATTCCGGACCATTCCGGAACAAGCTAGGACATGGCGAAACTATCTAGACATCTCTAGGCATATCTTGTACATACTAGAGTATTCTAGACAAGTCTTGTATATACTAGGAAGCTTTGTAACTAGTAGAATAGTCTAGAACATGCTAGGACTTGTAGGGACTAGAACCCTCTTAGGAGTCCTATAAATAGGAGTCCTTGGGATTCATTTGGCATCATCAAAAAGCATTCACACAAAATCTCATTGTATACTTCAAGTGTTCATAATAAAAGCAATCTTTCCAAACTCTAAGTGTCTTAGTCTTCTTGTTCTCAAGCTAACACTTCTTTGTCCATCGACTTAGGCATTGCCTAGCAAAAAGGGTCTTGCTTGACTTAGCTTGCAACGGACCGCAAGTTAGGTAGCACACGAGTGTGATCTTTGGGTGTAAGTTATCATCTCGTGACAAGTGGTATCAGAGCAGGTTCGCCTGCGAAGACCAAAGTTGGGAATATGTCGGGACATGACGCAAGTGCTAGCGTGGTGGAGGACGTAGTTGTTGGGGGTAAGGCTACGGGAACTAACCCTCAAAAGAAGGAGACTACTAATGCTCGGATAGCACGGGTGGAACTCGCCGTGGGGGAACACCAAGATGCCTTATCCGGGATCGTAGAGAGTATGGAAGACCTTCAAGAAAAGGTTAAGGGTTTGGAGCAGGATAATCAAGACCTCAAGGGGGAGGTCCAAGGCGTGATCAATGAGCTTGCTGGTTCTTTGCGAGGGGAGTTCGCAAACATGTTCCGTGAGCAGATGGCTCACATTGTCCAGGAGGAAGTGGCCAAGCAAACGGCGGAACTGCGTGGCCAAGTTCAATCCTTAACGGGCCAACTTACCGAGGCGAAGACCGACCTTGCCTTATATCGAGCTGCTGTGGCAGGGACGACCACCATTCGGGAGGCACCAAAGATTCGAGTTCCGGAACCAACAAAGTACAATGGCAAGAGAGACTCGAAGGAGATCGACAACTTCTTGTGGGGACTCGAGCAATACTTTGATGCCCTCAAGATCACCGAGGATGACATGAAGATCAAGAGTGCCACGATGTACTTAGCCGAGGATGCCATCCTTTGGTGGAGGAGACGACAAGCCGACGAGAAGAAGGGGTTGTGCCACATTAATACTTGGGATGACTTCAAGGGAGATTTCAAGAAGCAATTCTACCCCGACAATGCCGAGGAGATAGCCTTGAAGAAATTACGAGCCTTGAAGCATATGGGATCGATTCGTGAGTACGTAAAGCAATACTCCTCCCTCTTGCTAGAGATCGAGGACATGCCGGAGCACTTATCGTTCCTATACTTCATGGACGGACTACAAAGATGGGCCGAGCAAGAGTTAAAGCGTCGAAATGTCAAGACTTTAGCCGAGGCCATCAATGTGGCAGAATCTCTATACGAGCTAAAGACGGAGCCAAGGCGCGATCGGTTTGTTAAGAAGAGTGGTAACAAGGAGAAAGGTGGGGGAGCCACTACTCCTTCGTCTAGCGGTGCATCTACTTCAAGGTTTTCGAAGTATAAGGATAAGGGCAAGGCTAAGGAGACGTCTTTCTCGGACAGCAAGCTTAAGAACCGGGATTGCTTTCTGTGCGGAAGGCCGCACTTTGTACGGGATTGCCCACAAAAGCAGAAGTTGAATGAAATGGCGTCCGCGTACGATGAGAAGACTAGCTCCGAAGACGAAGCACGGATGGGATCTCTTCGGTTGCTAAACAAGATCGCCAAGGAGAAGCCGAAAGTGGAAGGTAAGCCTACCAAACTCGATGTCCTTCCTCGTTCAAGTGGCTTAATATTTGTAGAGGCGGTCGTAAACGGGAAGCGCACCAAGTCGTTGTTTGATTATGGTGCCACCCACAACTTTGTGACCAAGGAGGAGGCCACAAGGTTGGGGTTAAAATATCATAAGGAAGGAGGGTCGATGAAGGCTGTGAACTCCTCATCGATGCCTATTCATGGAGTAGTTCGGAAGGTACCCCTTCGTTTGGGTGAATGGGAGGGGAATGCCGACTTTACGGTGGTGAACATGGATGACTACGCCATGGTACTTGGCATGGAGTTTATCGACTCAGTGCGACCGTTGGTGTTCGAGAAGGATGGGTCCTTGACTATCACTAGTCAAGGAAATGCCCGATCAATTCCGGTCACACGTGAGCAAGTTGAAGCGAAGACGTTGTCCGCACTCCAGCTCAAGAAGGGTATAAAGCATGGTGAGGCAACATATTTGGTGGCGATGGTCGAGGAGACACCCTCATCAACATCGGAGGTGCCGATGGAGGTTCGAAAGGTCTTGAAGGAGTATCAAGACGTGATGCCGCCCGAGCTGCCTAAGAGACTTCCACCTAGGAGGGAGGTGGACCATGAGATCGAGTTGGAGCCAGGAGCTAAACCGCCAGCCATGGGTCCGTACAGAATGGCACCACCAGAATTAGAAGAGTTGCGGAGACAACTCAAGGAACTCTTGGATGCCGGCTTTATCAGGCCGTCAAAGGCCCCATATGGCGCACCAGTCTTGTTCCAGAAGAAGCATGACGGGTCCTTACGCATGTGCATCGACTATCGGGCTTTGAACAAGGTCACCGTCAAGAATAAGTACCCGATCCCTTTGGTAGCCGATCTCTTCGATCGATTGGGCAAGGCAAGGTATTTCTCTAAACTTGACCTTCGATCAGGTTATTGGCAAGTACGTATAGCTGAGGGCGACGAGCCAAAGACTACATGTGTGACTCGGTATGGGTCATACGAGTTTCTAGTGATGCCGTTTGGCCTCACCAACGCCCCAGCAACATTTTGTACGCTAATGAACAAGATATTTCACCCGTTCCTCGACAAGTTCGTGGTGGTATATCTTGATGATATTGTGGTGTATAGTAATGACTTGCAAGAGCATGTCGAACACCTACGACAAGTGTTCCAAGTCTTACGAGAGGCGGAACTCTATGTCAAGTTAGAAAAATGCTCTTTTGCACAAGAGGAGGTGTCTTTCTTGGGGCACCGAGTAAGGGGCGGGCAAATTATGATGGAGCATGACAAGGTCAAGGCGATCAATGATTGGGAAGCGCCAAAGAACGTGTCGGAGCTACGTTCTTTCCTTGGGCTAGCAAATTACTACCGCCGGTTTATCCAAGGCTACTCGGCCAAGGCTGCTCCCTTGACCGACCTATTGAAGAAGAAGGTCTCATGGGCGTGGGACGCTAAATGCCAGGAGGCATTTGATGGGCTTAAACGAGCGGTAACCGAGGAGCCAGTGTTGGCGTTACCCGACTATAGCAAGCCATTTGAAGTCCACACAGATGCATCCGACTATGCTATTGGAGGAGTGCTCGTCCAAGACGGTCACCCAGTGGCATTTGAATCTCAGAAGTTGAATGACGCAGAGAAGAGATATCCAGTGCATGACAAGGAGATGACTGCGATCATTCACTGTTTGCGGATATGGAGACATTACCTACTTGGGAGCCGGATCGTGATCAAGACCGATAATGTTGCTACAAGCTACTTTCAGAATCAAAAGAAGCTCACTCCCAAGCAGGCACGATGGCAGGACTTCTTGGCAGAGTTCGACTATGTTATGGAGTACAAGCCGGGGAAAATCAATACGGTTGCCGATGCCCTAAGCCGAAAGACCATGTTAGCTGCCATTAGTGGTGTGGCCAGCAACATGATCGAGAAAGTCCGGGAGGGACTTGACAAAGATCCCCTAGCCAAGAGCTTGGTGAATTTGGCTAAGGAGGGGAAAACCCGAAGGTTTTGGGTTGAAGACGGTGTCCTCTATACGGTGGGACATCGCGTATACTTGCCAAAGTGGGGAAACTTGAGGCGAGAAGCATTGAAGGAGTGTCATGACTCCAAGTGGGCTGGACATCCGGGGATCCAAAGGACAATGGCCTTGATCGAGCAATCATTCTATTGGCCACAGATGCGGAACGATGTGGAAGCATATGTGAAGACTTGCCTTGTATGCCAACAAGACAAGAACGAGCAACGAGTCCCAGCCGGATTACTACAACCCTTGCCGACTCCAGAGAAGCCGTGGGAAAGCATATCGATGGACTTTATCTCGGCCTTACCCAAGTCAGATGGGTGCGGTTCTATCTTAGTCGTGGTGGATCGACTATCGAAGTACGGGACGTTTATACCAGCACCAAGGGACTGCACGGGTGAAGAAGCGGCAAGACTATTCTTCAAAAACGTGGTGAAGTATTGGGGACTACCACGAAGCATAGTGAGTGATCGTGATCCTCGATTCACAGCCAAGTTTTGGACGGAACTTTTCAAATTGATGGGGTCAAGTTTGCACTTCTCGACAAGTTTTCACCCACAAACGGACGGGCAGACCGAGAGAGTCAATGCCCTACTCGAGTTATACTTACGGCACTTTGTGGGTGCCAACCAGAAGGATTGGGCAAAGCTCATGGATGTGGCCCAATTCTCTTATAATCTTCAAAAGTCCGAGTCAACCGGACAAAGCCCGTTCGAGATAGTGACGGGATATCAACCCTTAACTCCTCAAGCCATTGCAACCGGATATTCAGGCCAAAGCCCAGCAGCATTTCGGATGGCTAGAGGATGGAATGAGCAACTCGACATAGCCAAGGCGTACTTGGACAAGGCATCGAAGAAGATGAAGAAATGGGCGGACAAGCATCGCCGACATGTGGAATTCCAAGTAGGCGACTTGGTCATGGTGAAGTTGTTGCCGCAACAATTCAAGGCCTTCCGATCCGTGCATAAGGGACTAGTACGAAAATATGAAGGACCGTTCCCGGTCATCAAAAGGATCGGAAAGGTGTCGTATCGAGTTGAGTTGCCACCTAAACTCAAGATTCACCCCGTGTTCCACGTGAGCATGCTTAAACCATACCATGGAGACGAGGTGGATCCAAGCCGAGGGGAGTCTCAAAGGGCTCCCACAGCAATTGTGACTTCCTATGACAAGGAAGTCGAAACAATCTTGGCGGACCGAGTCATACGGAAGCGAGGAGTCCCAAGGCAACGAGAATTCTTAATCAAGTGGAAGGGACAACCCGACAGCGAGGCGTCATGGGAAAAGGAGGCAGACCTTTGGCAATTCAAAGACTTAATCCAGCGCTTCGATGGAACTCCGTGACGAGGGCGTCAACGATTCAGGTGGGGGAGAATGTCACGGATGGCTTCTTTCCCTAGAATTTTCTACAGTTTCAAGTATAAGGAGGTTGTCTAGAGAATTCCGGAAGTGTGAAGACTAATCTAGAATATCCTGGAAACTTCTAGAAACTTCCAAGAGCACAAAGGAGATTCTAGCACGGACCGGAGAACTCTGGAACATTCCGGACCATTCCGGAACAAGCTAGGACATGAGGGAACTATCTAGATATCTCTAGGCATATCTTGTACATACTAGAGTATTCTAGACAAGTCTTGTATATACTAGGAAGCTTTGTAACTAGTAGAATAGTCTAGAATGTGCTAGGACTTGTAGTGACTAGAACTTTCCTAGGAGCCCTATAAATAGGAGTCCTTGGCATTCATTTTGGATCATCAAAAAGCATTCACACAAACTCTCATTGTATACTTCAAGTGTTCATAATAAAAGCAATCTTTCCAAACTCCAAGTGTCTTAGTCTTCTTGTTCTCAAGCTAACACTTCTTTGTCCATCGACTTAGGCATTGCCTAGCATATAAGGGTCTTGCTTGACTTAGCTTGCAACGGACCGCAAGTTAGGTAGCACACGAGTGTGATATTTGGGTGTAAGTTATCATCTCGTGACAAGAATATCATTAGCCGTAATTAGAAGAACTCTCTAGATTAAGATTTAATTACTTCGCTCTTTGGATTATTGCAATTATATTTCGTTCTATTCAACATTCAGGTTCTTTAATTACAAGTATTCTTTCATCTATTCTTTTAACTATATATGTCTTATATTGTTTTAATTATGAATTGTTTGTCTTCTTTTATTATGAGTGAGTAATATCCCATCTAGGGTTCGTAGAATCGTTGTAGGGATGACAAGCATGAATTGAATTGTTAATTTTGATTACCTAATTGGTATCTCGGATTTAGATAAAGATTTATTTTGAATTGGATTATTGTTTTTGATTGAATGAATCTAGGAGCAAGTTAATTGTTCAATGGGAATTGAGAATTGTTTTGTGACGAGATTTATCCACCAAGTTCATCATCTAATAATAGGTTAAAGCTAAATCAATTTATGGAAGCAATCAGACGGTTTAGTTTAGAACAGTAATCTCATCTTTGATTATTAGTTATTCATGGAAGTGTCTAATTGATAATTAGGACTTAACTATCAACTTAATGCCTCTACTTGGTTAATTTGCTTATGGAAGTAGGTAGGTTGATCAATATTAGGGAGTTTAATTAGCTCGGAAGAGTTGTTAATAGCAAATTAGGTAGTGTCTAATCCGAGTAGTGATTTGGTAATTATTCATATTTAGTAGAGCTTGTCGACCTATAACGAGACTACGGACCTTAGACCTTTTATTTATTGATTAAAATCGTTGTTATTTGCTTATAAATTTAGTCTAGCTAATTCTCTATTATTGATTCCTCGTAGCTAAAGTATAATCTAATTCGACTAGTACTTAACCTTACTTCCTTGAGATCGACTCGTAAGCATCTACAATTGACTCGTACGCTTGCGGTATGTTTAACTGAACATGAACTACGGTGTGTGTCTCTCGTTTTAGCTTGTAGTCCCTTTTGTCGGTGAAACAAGTACATACAAATATTATTCCGAACGAAAATTCTTATTTCAGACGGACCATTTTCGTCTGAAAAATAAGACGAGGTTATGTTGCCACTTTTTGATAAAATGTAACCACAACTTATATCAACTTGTTTTCACTAGTGGTTACATCTAACTGTAAAGTGATTACAAAATCTCGTCTTATTGCTTCAGACCAAAATGGTCCATCTGAAGCAAGATCAAATGTATTCTGAATTAATGTATGGACAAGAATATATTTTTATATTTCAGAAAGAAATATAGAGCATGATTATATATTTAAATATATATATATAATTAATGTCATACGTTAATATACATAGTAATAAATATTACAAATACGATTATTAAGCATCATTTTTGGCCTAACACTCTAGAAACAATTTATACTGTTGATAATGAGTTTTTTAATAAGCTATTTTTTCGGTAAAATATTAGTTTTTATTACCATTTACAGAACTATTTATCAAAAATAGTTTTTTTACTAAAAAAATACAAAAATGAAAATATTATAATTAAAATATTACATCAAGATGGGTCTCTATGTAAGAAATAAAAATATATAAATGAATATGTACTTATTTTATCTTATTGAAATATTTTTAACATGCAAATTTATCATTTACATATATTAATTAAAAATTATAAAAGAAAGAAGTAAATTAAAAGTTAGAAGCACTAAATTGATGCTTCTACTTTTGAAGCACGTGCAAAAAAAAAACAACTTTTGAAGCAATAAAAATTGACTTTGAGTTTATTAAAAATAATTTTTTACTTGCAAAAAATGGGTTAATCACTTCAAGAAACTAGGTCAAACCTATACATGACTTCCTCTCGGGTAAGAGGATCTGGGGTCCTAGGCTACCAGAGAAAAAATATTTTCGCAGTATTCCGTAAATTTTTGTACGCTACAAGAATAAAATTTATACTTATGTAAAAATCGCCTTAATATTCTCATCGAAACTAACCCCCGAAAAATTTCTGGATCCGGCACTGAATTTGCTTTACATAATCATAGCCATTTAAAACAAGAAAGAAATGGTATTATTATTAGCAAATTTTCCTTTTCAACTTTGGTAAAATATGCCATATTATAGCCTCCAAACAACACTTAAAGGCTTGAAAAATCTTTAACACAACATTTTGGAGTGATACATATGGAGTCTTGGTTGAATATGACATAAATGTGGATATTACATGAAGTCTACCATGGCATACTTCTGCGTCCAGTTACGTGCCATTGACTCGTACCTGACCCGGTCCGACTTGTACAAGTGAGCAAACTCCGGTACCAAGGGATCGTCTGGGTTCGGATCCGTTAGCAGTGAGCAGATGGACAGTAGAACCTGCCGACGAAATAGTTTGATTATTTTTACTACAACAGGACTTTAGATTTTTATTTACTCTACTTAATCTGAGTTAATCTTCGCCATAAAGAAAAACCAAAATAGTCGATCTCTATGTTCATGCCAATAGTTTACGTTTGCTTTTGGGTCGTTCTTTATGTAAACGTTCTTTTTGTAAACAGGGGTCATTAATAAGTTAGCTCAATAGTCTCACCTTGTTCTCCCCTACATAAAACACGCCTAAATATATTGACTAAGACAAACAAAAATGACATATGTAAATTATTAGCGGCGACAAAGGATTTATTGAAACGATCGTGTCGATCATATAATACTTTAAGCATGATATTTTCTAAATTTTTCACATCAAATATTGAAATAATTCTGAAAAGTGAAATGATCTTTTCATCTTTTTGTTTCTTGGTGTAAAAGGAGCTACATGGGCAATTTTGATGTTGATGGGGTTTGAATTCATCATGTCATGAGTACATCGCTCGTGACTTTATCAACTAAGCTAGTTGACATCAGCAAATGATCTTTTGATCTTAGTGTATTTTAATTGTAAATCAAAGATCAAAGGTTGTCCAGTTATTATTGTATAAGATCGTCGTACACCGCATACCATTTATTTTGTAGGTTAAATTTCTCATTAATTGATAATAAATTAATAATAAATGAGTATTTAACCAATTGAAGTGTCGTATTAACTCTTAATTACAGTAGTACACAAAACGGTCGTATTCTACTTCCTTCGTCCCGATCATTTGTTCACCGGTGATTAAAATACCCTCTCACAAAGAATATAAAAGGTAACCAAATGAATATAATTTATCAATGTTATAAATGCAAGGTTTGATTTAACCATGTGTATATTGTCAGAAAATAGGAGAATGATGAATTGATGACCTTGGATATAGTGAGTGCAGGACTCCATTGCTCCTTGAGTATATCAAGGCAAATACTTCCATTGCTATTAATATTTGGATGGAAGACTTTAGTTTTGAAGGCCACCTGCATGTGGGTTTCATCAATTCTGACGTTAGTTTCGATATATTCTATCCACGATAACAACATTACCCTTGTACCTCACAGTCTCGGAGTTATATATGGCTTGATAGGCCAGGAGTGCAAATTATCGTATAAGGCAGTCTCATAGCAATTTTATGAAAATTACGTCAAGCAAGACATGATTAGTTCGCGCAAGATTTGAATTATTGAACTCGAAAACTTACCTTTGGGGGCTTGAATGGATAATCAGGAGGAAAATGGATGTTGATGAGGAAGACGCCACCAGCGTAAGGACTTTCGTTTGGACCGTAAATGGTTGCTTGCCAATGAAACATATCTTCTGCTACTGGACCTGAAATGTATCACAATACAAAGGAATCGATGAGCTCAACCCGTCTTACAGGATGTTTAAACTAATCGTCGACCACACAGCCTTAGCCTATGCAGGAAAGTCACGGGCTTTATTACCATGTTAAATTCCACAACTAGGGTTTGGGAGCTTGGGCGCATCGTCCAGTACCAATTGTTTTTCAGTCGGATTGCTTTCGAAGAAAATCAGAGGGAAAAGAAAGGATAGCATTAAATTCAGTTAGTTAGTTACCGGCACTGCATGAACTAGGAGGGTCTCTTTCGAGTTCCTTGAGCTCTTTCAAGATTCTCCGGGACGCCATGGTTTCACACACAAACAATTGTGATTCTTCAATGTAATGAGCTTCTAAGCTTGGCTAATACAATACATATATACACTTTCAAGAGGAAAAGAAAGTCAGCTGTTTAAAATAGGAATGCCTGGTGTTTTAGTTGGAAAGTGTTCTTGCAACTGTAAGCGTTGCTGTGAGTGGGAATAGCACAGATTCCATAAAATTAAAAAAAATCTAAAAAAATTAAAAAATTGTGAAGAATCTAATCGCCAAAAAAAGATCTAATGATAGTGATTAGTGATTGTAGTAGGTGATTTGTCAAGTGTTAGACAGCCAATAATTAAGCTTATATTAGTAAAAACTACTGTATGCATCAATAATACTACATTGCTGCCCCAGGTATGTGTCTAAGGCTGAGAAACGGGTCATTCACGTCAAACACGAGCCAAATCATTCACGTGTATGGTCATTTCAGCAATGGCTATCTTATTATCGCATAAGATGTTTAAGTGTCACTTCAAGATCAACAAAATTCCAGTCGAATCGGGTTAATTCAGGTTTTGAATCATATTCAGATCATTTCTCTTTTCTTCGAGAACACAAAGATGATAACTCGGCTCATTATAATATAAGAAGCGTACACGATAAAATTAAGACCTCCAAAAGGATGATATATTCTAAAAGTAGAGTATCAATTGGAGACCACCATAAAGGAGTAGAGTGCATCACCCATTTATCAAATGGGACCATGGCATGGAAGATATGGCATTGCATTGCCAACCATTCTTTGTGTACGAATCTTGAATGCCTTTCAAGTCACTTGAATGAAAGCATAATATCTTCACACAAAAATATTGTAGCAAGGTGAACCCATCTTATTAACCCACATGTTGTTCTCTTTTCGAACGGGCATATCCGTCTTATATGATTTAAACGGATCAAATAACATTTCACTTGAATAGATAGAGACAGGTTTTTGATCTCTAAGTATTCTGCTTTTGTCTGTTTATCCTATCCTATCTAATCCGTTTTAAACAAGAATTTATGTGAGAACCAAGTCTCATATAATCGGCTTTACTCGCTACGTCCTAAAAAAAGCGACGGCTGGTTTCTTCGTTGGTAAAAAAAACTGAGAAAGGAATTCATAATTGTACATATAATGCAAGATAATGAAATGTTACAAATGTAAACCTTGTGAGCTTAGTTACAAATACTACTACTATATAGTCACACAACCAGGAAAAGTTTACAATGAAACATAATTTTGGCAATAACATCTAACACGGAAAATGATATACAAATAGCAATGTTCCGTATCCGAGCAATCTGCCAACGGATACTTGTCTGTCAGTCACACCTCACAAACTACCGGCACGGAGGCATCTAAAGAGCGTAATAGACAAGAGAGTAGTTCCAAGGTACTGTAATAGTAGCAAGAGATCGTACTTTTCTTTCCAATGATGTTTGCCTTATTATAGTATCGAACAACCTTTCTGCGACTTTCTCTTCTTTCTCTTCTTGTGTTTTGGTGGTTGGAGAACCACTTTGATAGCAGCATCAAATACGGCCTTGATGTTCTAAACTCAAAAGGGATGAAAATACAGGAATGTCGTTAATACGCAGAACATAACCCAAATATTTTTTTAAAATTGTTCAAGGATGAGCTATTTACCTGCTGGGATTTTGCACTACACTCGATATATGCCACTGCTCCAGTCTGTTTCTTCAGTTCCTCTCCCTTCAAAATAAGGCATACATGTAAGTCGGCCTCATATAAAAAAGAAGCCCGCCTAAATGAGTCGACCCATGTACTATAACATGAAACCAGAATAAAATAACTCGAAAATGACCCAAACCAGAATCTAAACTGTACTTCGCCCAATTTGTTGGACCTGATATTGACCTGACCCTAAATGACCCGAATCGAAATGGCGAATTAGAGATTATACCTAAGTTTATCATTCTATAAAATGGAAAAAAATTCCTAATGACTAGATTAAGATACGATTGACCCAACTGATAACCGGCCACCTCAAAATGACCCATTTCGAGGTCTAAATGGGAGTATCTTTCATTCAGATATTTCAAAAAAAAAAAAAAAAACTAATGGAGGGTTCTTAGTTAAAAAGAGACTGGCCAGGAGACTTGGCATTTGGTCATGCAGCGCGTTTGTTTACCTGAGGTGTTGTGATAGGCACTGCACCAGGGTGATCCATTAAAAATTGTTTGTCCTCACGAAGATCTGCATAGAGCCAAGTACATATACGAATCACAAGGATGAAATTCAAAAAAGGAAATTAAAGATGGGAGACAATAATTTCCTTGTAAACTAGCCACTAAAATTTGCCCTACTCGTAACCCCTCCTAGCTAGATGGCGTTGTACTAAACATCCACGCAATATAACTTTTAACGTCGCTTCACTTTCTTAATCTGTATGGGGAGGTATCCACAACTTACTATCACAATTTTAATAAGAAACTGATTATAAGACTTTCGCCTAATTAAACCCTATGGCCCACCATAATCTTTTAGTTCTTTATGAACATTTAGACGGCTCTTTTTCACAAAGCTACGTAATAATACAAACAAACTTAAAACCTATTGACCAAGCCCTAAATCACGAAAGTAAGGTGATCTACTAAAGATCAGTCAGAAAAAGCAAAGGGGATTTACTTAATGGCTGTTTTGCTTATGGAATACTCTATTCACGACATAGCAACAACGGGACAACAGTTAGTAGTATAACACCGTGCACATCTGCACATGCAAATCGAGTTATCAACCCTTTAAGCATGGATAATCTTACCAAGTTTTGTTCCAACAAGAATAATTGGCACATTAGGAGCGTAATGCCTCAATTCAGGAATCCACTGCAGAATCAAACATGCATTAAAGAGATAGCATCAGAAAAATGACACTGAGATTATCGTAAGATACAACGAGACATTTAACATCCAGATATCTTACTTTCTTAAAAACATTTTCATAACTGGCTTTGCTGATTAGTGAAAATGCAAGAATAAAGACATCGGCCCCACGATAGCTTAACGGCCTCAGTCTATTGTAATCTTCCTGACCTGTTCCACAAAATAGATTATAAATCAGAATAAATTCACAAGGCATCACCAAAAATGCATGGAGAGAGCAGATGTCAGCAGCTTAGTTGGTAATGTTGTTTTGGGGGTTGTATTCACGCCCATGGTTAGAAACCCGTTTGCATTGATATTGCCCTTGTCACTCCCTTTGCCCCCAATAAATAAATGTAGGAGAGAGCAAATTGAAACCTACCGGCGGTGTCCCACAACCCTAGATTAACAGTGCTTCCATCCACTACCACATTGGCACTGAAATTATCAAAAACTGTTGGCACATAATCCTGTTCAAACGAGGGAGGCACACAACGTCACAACTCGTAGCCAGTAAAAGTCTTTTGAAAAGTAGTGTTTAAGGTGCCACGTCACGAATGTGCAGAATCAACTTAATACTCAGAAACATCATCCTAATTAGGTTAGCGATTTAAAATTAAACACATAAAGAAAGGAATCAAGGATAAATAAAGTTTCAAATATATAGCATTAGTGTAGATCTGGACATTCTCCACTATAGCATTTGAAATCAAATTGTTAACTTAGGATAGAGAGATGGACCACAAATAGTATAATAAGAAAAAGTTGTGTAGAGCCAACAAAAGCCACTACAATAAGATTTTTCATACTAGTATCATATAAAGGAACAAAATGAAACAATAAAAAATCTTGACGATCCAAAGTTCATGCACATCGATGGTCGAATTCCTCTCCATGGGAATGCGGAAAAATAAAATGAAAAAATGAACCCAAATTTGTTACAATTAAGTGCTAAAACTTTTTCGCCATTTTGTACTTGCAACAAACTTAAAATGCACAAACTTCCAAGGCAGCAATAAACCACACTCAAAAAAACCTTCAACAACAGATCACCTTACAAGTTATCGTAAATCCCTAGCTCCCCAAAACGGTGCACCTTGCACTACCAACAAACAGCTAACAATTAACACTTGTTATCAAACGAATCTAAAGGACTAAATCTATTCAATTCAATTACCCTAGGATTGTGATCCTGGTATACATAAAAAGACCAACTAGGTTAATGATTGACCATCATGATCGACATTCAATAATCAGATTCAATCTACGAAAATACAAAGGGCTTTTTGAAGTCGTTAGCCAGACATTTGAATGTTGAAGCTCCATTTTGTTTCAAAGAGGCAGTTTTGACAAATTAGATAAATCCACACCACCTCGCAGAGTGGCAGCTATCTATTAGTAAGCTAATCGAGGATAGTATACTTTCGACACAAAAACTTACGTAAAACAGTCTTCCATGACCAGCTCATTAACCCTATCACTAAATGAAATGAGGATTCCGTCCATATTTGGGTTGGTCTCACACTCTCACGTATGAGACCATCTCATATAGAGTATAGACTATTAGACTCAGTCACTCAGTATAAGCAACACCTACATTTACACTGATCCACATGATACAATCACATTATTATGACTCAACCATACTACCATAGCCAGTATTCCTACAAATCCTCGACGATGTAGGGTTTAACAACGAGATCACAGCACCACCAACTTAAAAGGACAGTCAATCAGAACCAACTACCAAAAGAGCAGGTAAAACTAGCCATTATCCCCAATTCAGTATTCTAAAATTCGGAAACCCTAATTTCAGCCTAGTTTCCTGCAAACCATGTAATCTCTAATCAGTAAGCTCAATCACAAATCACACTCAACCGAAACAAACAAATCAAACAACAAATCAACACATAACTACAACCTTCTAGCTAAAAATTGAAACTTTATTGGATTTAACAAATTGGTTTAACATTAGAATTACACCAAATTAAAACAAGAGCAACCCAAACAAATTAATACCCAGATCACAAAACACAAAAACAAAACAACCCAGTATATCAAAATTTAACTTGATGAAATTAAAATGTAAAAAAAAAACATACATTGAGGTTTAAAACTACAATTAAATCAAATTACAACAAGAACAACTCAAACAAAAAAATACCCAGATCACAAAAGCAAAACAACCCATTAAATTAAAATCAAACCTTGATGAATTAAAAATTTAAATTTTAAATTTTAAAAAAAAAACATACAGTGGGGAAAGTGTTGCTAGTATAAGAGATAAGCATGCAAGTTTTTCCAACAGCTCCATCACCAACAGTTACACATTTGATGAACCTTGAAGCGCTCATTTCTCAAAGTGAAACGACGTCGTACAATACTAAAATGGTGGTTGTAAGTTGTAACTTGTTAGTACTCTACTCTCTTTTTTCTCTTACTTTTTAGTTGGTTTGTTTTTTTTTTTTTTTTTGTTATTTGAGTGAGATTAAGGTTGCTTGAATTAATTAATTAGCTTGGCTTTTAAATGTAACAAACACATTTCTAGTGAAATTGAAAAGAAATAATGAGTTTTAATGAAGTAGGATACACATTTGTGGTTAGAGGATAGAGAGAGAAACTGAATTTGGGATTTAAGAGTTGGGAGATTTGAGTGGAAGTCTTGAAGAGGAAGACCAAATATTGACACTTTTTTAATTTCCATTTTTGGTCTTTTTATTTTACTTTTGAGTAAATTAATAATTTGTTTCACTTTTCTAAAATTACTCCCTTATAATTTGTTTTGCTAAAATTACTCTTTTAAAGATCACTTTTATCAAATATTGCTTCAAAACTCCAATTTAAGTTACTTATTTCGTCTGTTTTTGAACTCCCCCTCCATTTGTGTACATAGTTTTACCTTTCAAAGTATAGATTGGCTAATGAACAAACGAATTAAGTTCAAAAATAGACAAAATAATTGACTTAAATTGGAGTTTTGAAGCAATTTTTTATAAAAGTGATCTTTAAGGGAGTAATTTTAGCAAAACAACTTATAAGGGAGTAAATTTGGAAAAGTGAAACTTATAAGGAAGTAATTATTAATTTACTCTTTACTTTTTGTATACTTTTGTGGCTTTGTTTATGGTGATGAAATATTGGGCTAAAAAGGGAAAATGCAAACCACCCAAAAGAAGGAAAAAGTGGACTACATTTTTGAAAGTTAAACAAATCCATTTTGAAAATTTAAGGGACTTGCTAAATTTCGTGTACTAATTTACTCAATCCCGTGCATTTTTTCTATTATTCTGAGTATACCTTTTTCATTTCTCACCCACAAAGAGAGAAATAAAAGAGAAAAACTCAAACAATCAGAAACCTCAATCACCGACCACCTAGATAGCACGGACACTCCTCCTACTTAGTCGTCCCGTGTCGGACACCGTGTCGGACACACGGACACCTATAAAGAAGGAATGTGAGGTTGAAAGATTAAAAGAGATTGATTAAAGATGATTATGGGTGGAAAATCAGAATAAATTATCGTCAAAGTCAAATTTTACCTTCAATTATTTACATTTAATATCAAATACTAATACAAATATAAAATTGTACGTTATTTATAACTATAAAATATATATTTTATTAAATTTAAATGTCGTGTCCCGTGTCCTAAATTTCACGAAATGTCGTATCACGTGTCCGTGTCCGTGTCCGTTTTGGTGCTACCTAGCCGACCACCTTCCTTACATAGGCACCCTCACAGCGGGCCTCACCCACGAAAATTAATACTCTCTCTTATTCACAATAACATTCCCCTTTTCCATTTTCATCTATTCACAATACATTTTCCCTTTCCTTTTTTGGTAAACTTTTATACTTATTTTAATCACATTACCCCACTACAATACCCCACAATACCCATATTTTATCTTATTTTAATCACCTTATTTCACAACATTAATTATTTTAATCACTTCACTTCACAATAATACCCCACAATATATTCCCTCTCTCCAATCACCTTACCCCCACTACATTACTTTTGCTTATTTAATTCAAAACCTTAAAATTTGTGCCAAATGGGAAGGGGGAACATTGTTCTGAATAGGAGGGAGTATAAGTCATTGGTCTTGTTTATAGATATATTCAATTAACATTGTTCTGAATAAAGACCAAAAATTTGGCAATTTGTAAATAACTTATCAGAACATTTGATATTCAATTAACCTGTTTCAAGGTTTAAGACAAGTACATTTGTCTTAAAAACAAGAAATTGTGTAATGTGACTATATGAGAAGCCCTTCAATGCTTTTATCATCTCACTAAAAACGATAACGATTGGTAGAAGAATAATTTAATATTTCTTCCAATCCAATCTATTGATAATATTTGCTTTTCGATGCGATATTTTGACCAGGTTTTTCGTTAATTGTACATGATTTTTTTTTTTTTTTGAAAAAATATATTTTATGAAAGATTATCCAAAAATTTTTCATAATAAATCTAAATAATGCTGGTTCAGGTTTCAAAATTTCATACTTTTTTTATATTTATGGTCAAAGTTTACGAAGTTTGACCTCCTAAATATAAATGTTATTATTGGATTGGATTTGACTGGAGGGAGTACTTTTTGCAAAGATTAAGTAAGTATAAGTTTTTGTATGAGTTGTTCTTACTACGAATATTAATTGTAAAACTTTTTTGGTGCGTATAAAATGTTACTTTTTTATGTTTTTATCATTTTTAAAGTACCTATTTTTTATGATGTACTATTTTCCTTTGTTATTATATTCATATTTGGTAACTCGTTTTGTATTTTTTTTTATGAGTTTTAGTTACCTATTTCTGAATAGTTTTTCAATAGTTTAGCGTGAAACCATCTTATAAGAGGCTTACTCTTAGTTTGGCCATTGCAGTCATACTACTTTAAGGTAAAACATTAAAATTGACGAAATAGAATAATATATAAACCAAACAAAAGAATAAAGTATAATTGTTATCTAATTAATATTGTCACGAATATTCGTTCCGAAAATCATGTGTTAATAATAATAATAATTATTATTATTATTATTATTATTATTATAATGCTGTTGACTTGCTCAAGCGGATCCAGAAGTTCTCGGTATCTCAGGATGCTAGGGCTCGGGTGGCCTCGTTTATTATTACTAGAATTACCTTTGTTGTAGCTAAGGGGGTGGGGTCAGATTGTCTCTCGGCTCTCCACAAATTTCATGTAAATTTTTCATTTTATTTTAATGAAAGTTGCGCGCTATCTTATACGAGTAATCATTCTATATAATTAAAACAGGAAGTTTTCGAGCAATATTAGAGAGTCCAACGATTGTGAATAACTTTTGAGCTCTCACGTTAAAGTTGAGGATTCGAGCGATTTTAGAGAGTCCAATATTAACAAACTATGGAGTACCTGACTTAAATTAGACTCCACCCTTATTAAAAGAATTTCAATCACTGTGAATATCTCAGTTTAATAAAAATTTATCTATGTATTAATAAACAAATCTTTTCTTCTATATTAATGGCATTCATCTACGTCTTTAGCTTTAGTTAATAGAAGTATTAATATTAATATTAACATATTACAATAAGATAAGTGTACCAATCTGGATAGAAATTGAGATAGCTTTGAAATATTCTAGATTTCTAACGCTCTTAAGTTGATCCTATTAATATAAGTGTAATAATAATAATAATAATAATAATAATAGGATTTAAATATACTACAAGCACTTGAATCGGAATTATCATTATGCACGTAATCACATTTAATCTGATTGCTTAGCACTTTTAATTTGCAGAATACTCGAGTATTTGAAGTTTAACAAATTCAGGTTGAGTCGTGTCAATTACGAAGACGTTTTCTCAGTTAATTTTAAAAGAGGGTATGGTAGTCAGTAAATTAAAGGCAATATTGGTAGTTGACGCTCGGCGTTTTTGGCTTTAATCAAGAATTAAAAAGTTGGTCATTTAGCATACAAAATTTAGAGAAAAATCAATTAATTTGGAATAAAATTTACAAGGGAAAAGGGTAATAAAGATTTCTCACAAATTTTACTCCATTATTTGTAGTGTTTAAGGTTTTATCACCATATATATCATTCGATTTCGCAACAAACTGAGATTTATGTTATAAAATAAAATCAGTTACAACTTCTTTTACATATGTAAGGGCGATTTCACAATTATAAGCTAACAAACATTGATGTAACTAATTTACCATATTCAAAATAACGTTGCAGGTGTCATGGAAAAATACAAGAAGCATATCGGAAAGATTAGAAAAAATTACAAAATGGCCCGTGCGTAGCACGGGTATGCCACCTAGTAATTATAATAATTAAAAAAAATGTAAACTTGGCAAACATTGTTAGATAAGTAGAAAAAAGGAAGACGATATATGGAATGCCTAAACTTGGGACATACTAAAGAAGTAATTAAGGATGCATGTCTCCTCCAAAGTCTCTCCACCCATGGAATTTGTGTTGTTTTTGCCTTGACCATTGATTGTGCAACAACTTTTAATGGTTAAAAAATTACTCATAATTCTATTTTTAGGGTGTTTAAGAAATATGTAATACATATTTAAAGCTTCTTAGATCACTAAACACGTTTATTAATTATCCATTCACTAGTAGTAAGGCAAATTACACACATAAATAGGAGAAAAAGGATGAGATGTTTCTTTGAGAAATTTTAAAATCAAAGAAATTTAAGTTTTTAATAATCTTAGAATTATATATTCAAAACTAAATTTATAGGAAGTAGTATATAGCATTAGTTTCTTTTTTGGTTTTGTTAAATTATACTAAAACAATTATGGGAGAAGGTATAAACGTTACGTTGATCGTAACCCTTGTACTATTACTTCTCAACGTACATTGCAAAGAAGATAACGATGATGTCGAAGAGAAGCCGGGTCAAGCAATTGGTGTCACATATGATGGTCGATCCCTATTAATTGATGGCAAGAGAGAACTTCTCTACTCAGGCTCGGTCCATTACCCTCGTATGCCTATCGCGGTAAAATTTAAAACTTTCTTCAATCGTTTATGTTAGAGTTTTAGCGAGATCATCTTCATAGCTACAAACAAACTGATCGTAAAAAGAATTATCTCAACAAAAACTTTAAGTTTGATGTCTAAAACGATGTCAATTATTCAGTGGTGCATTACTCATGTATAGACAAGAATGACTTGTGTCATTGCATATAAAATGGACATCATTCTTTTTTTTGGATTGTAGATGTGGGACGATGTACTTCAAAAATGTAGAGACGGTGGTTTGAACTTGATCCAAACTTACGTCTTTTGGAATGTTCATGAACCCGTTAAAGGCCAGGTAATAACAATAATTATTTGAACCAAAAAAAAAAAAAAATATTACTACTATTACTACCGATTTTAATTGTCCTTTGGTGAATTTTTACAAATAAAGCATTTTTGTATTATTTTGCAGTTCAATTTCACAGGAAATAATGATCTGGTAAAATTTCTTAAGTTAGTAGCTGAAAAAGAAATGTGGGTGACCCTTCGAATCGGGCCCTTCATTCAAGCAGAATGGAACCATGGGTAATTTGATCACCGCAGTCTTATGTCGCAATTTTTTCCACGTGTAAAAGAAGTCACAAGATCGTATTTAATATAGACGAGTTTTAAACTTAGATCATCACAACGCAAACAGATATTTGCATGCCACAAAATTTTGAAAGGTAACTATTACTCATAAATTTGATTTCTTGTAAATAAGATAATCTTTGTATAATTACAGAGGACTTCCATATTGGCTAAGAGAGGAGCCTAACATCACTTTCCGAACAGATAATCCTGCTTACAAGGTGAAATATCAATAGAATTCCGGGTCTGATTAAGGAATAAGCTAAATAGCTTGTTATCGAGTTTTCGAGTGCTTAAGAATTGTGCAATGTAAAACTTAAACGCAGATGCAAATGGAGAGATGGGTTACCATGGTGGTAAATATGATGAAGGATAACAAGCTATATGCTACACAAGGAGGTCCTATCATTTTGTCTCAGGTGAAAATATCTTCTGCAAAATAGACAGACATCAGAAACAACATTAATGAATTATGTAATTTATTGTAGAAATAATGAAGAACAAACTAGTTAATATGAATTTTTCTATTCTTAGATTGAGAACGAGTACGATCATGTAAGGGAGGCATTCGATGAAGGTGCAGAAAGATACATCAAATGGGCCGCAAACATGGCAATCGGCCTTAAAACCGGTGTTCCATGGCTCATGTGCAAGCAAAAGGATGCTCCAGGCGAAGTGGTAAGGGAAAACTGTTATTTGAAATGAAAATGCAAACAATTCCAACACTAGAAATAAATCTATTATAAGTGATCAATGAATTAACTAACCGGTCTCCTTGAAATAATATATCTTGTTCTTTGGTGAGGTAGATCAATGCTTGCAACGGAAGGCACTGCGGAGACACCTTCGAAGGACCAAATGCACCAACCAAGCCACGTTTATGGACTGAGAATTGGACTGCTCAGTAAGCATCTAAACCCGTGTATTGTACTTTCTTTAACCCGAACGTCATAGTTAACCTTCCTGCTCATGTGTTCCTGGTTCAAAATTACAGGTATAGAGTGTTCGGAGATGCTCCATCTCAAAGAGCAGCTGAGGATATTGCCTTCTCAGTTGCGCGCTGGTTTTCAAAGAATGGAAGCCATGTCAACTATTATATGGTAAGCTCAATCAAACATATTACCATATGTAATGCTAAATTATCAATAAAATGATATAAAAAGTCTTTTTCAATGGATTTATATCAATTCTTGGTGACATTACCATAGTACTTTGGTGGTACAAACTTCGGAAGGACTGCTGCCTCCTTTGTAACGACTCGTTACTATGACGAAGCCCCAATTGATGAATTTGGTAAGCCTCTTTCTCCCTAGTTCACATATCATAGTCTCACTACATTAGGAAACTTTCTTTTTTTGAGATATCTAATCTAACTAGTATGATCGAACAACTGTAAGGCTTGGTAAGGGATCCGAAATGGGGACATTTGAGGGATTTGCACCGTGCTCTTAAGCTAACCAAGAAGGCAATTATCGCGGGTAATTATGGTGTTGAGAAGTTTGCCCCAGATTTGGAGGTAAGCAAGGAGACTAAAGACAATTCACAGGCTATGATTTAGAGTTAATTGAACGTCTTTGCTGAATAGCATCATTCTTCGTGAAATATGACTGGGCAGGCAACCTATTATGAAAAGGGAGAACTTTGTGCTGCTTTCCTATGGAACAACCACACTCATATCGAACAAACCGTGAAATTCAAAGGCAAAGATCATGTCGTCCCACCTAAGTCGATCAGCATTCTCCCTGACTGCAAGACTGTTGTCTACAACACTGAATATGTGAGTGAAAAGAATGTAGGGATTAAGAAATTCAATAAAATTGTGTGTTCCCCATCATTCGAAAATATACCTAATGTTCATTGGATTCATCAAACAGATTGTATCTCAACATAATGCAAGGGAATTTGTTAGGGCCGAGAACGCAAACAACGGTCTAAAATGGGAGAAAGCCACAGAAAACATACCATCTACAGGTTTCTTTACAAAGCAACCTAGAGAACAGTTTAGCACTGTGAAAGACTCCTCTGACTATCTGTGGTACAGAACCAGGTAAACCCTGATAATAGATGACGTTTCATTGATTTCATATGGAGTATTTGTTTGAAATGTAATAAACTGAAACTTATTTTTTTGGGCGAATTTTTTCGGCTTTCAGTATAGAATTGGACAATCTTGACCTGCCTTTCAAAAAGTCCCTACAACCAGTCCTTCAAGTCCTCAGTCTAGGCCACGTCTTACTCGCTTTTGTCAACGGAGAGTATATAGGTAACTACTTGTATGTAGTTGCAAAATTAAGGCGTAAGAGTAATATTTTTTTTAAAACACATAATTACGGCTCCTCTTTTCAATTAGGGACCGCGCATGGAGTAAAGAGAGAATATACCTTCCCATACCAAGCAGCCATTAGACTGAAGGAAGGTGTAAACAACATCTCTATTCTGAGCTGCACAGTTGGAATGCCGGTAAGAAAAGACAGCATCATTTCCCCAGTACTTGACTAACCTGAACAAAGATAAAGAAACTAATTATATTGTCACAAATTCTCAAATGAGACAGGGTGGTCTTATGGCTCTCATGATTATATTATCAGAATATCAGGAGACTAACCCATATCGGAATCAACATGGCTAGTTATATATTTGGATAGATGGTATAGAGTGTACGGGTTGAAATTTCTGATTAAATCGGTTGCTTCACATTATATTTACAAGTTATAAGATACTAATTGTCATATTGTGCACGCCTTCATTCATATACAGGACAGTGGAAGCTACATGGAACATAGATTCACTGGTATCAGGACAGTGGAGCTCCTAGGTCTGGGGACAGGAAACCTTGATCTGACGTTGAACGGCTGGCATCACACGGTAAAACTAAATCACTAGAGTTCAAAATTAGTGATAAATTTATGCATCCCAACTGACATCTGAAAAAATCAAAAAATTATGCCAGATTGGTTTAGAAGGAGAGAGGCTCAAATACTACACTGAAGAAGGATCAAAGAAAGCCCAATGGACTCCTGCTAAAGGAGCTGGGAAAGCTCTTACTTGGTACAAGGTAAATAAACTTCAGCTCAATCGATGGTAAAAAGGTCCTCAATCCGTTTATGACTCGTGAGTGTTATCTATCTTCAACTCCCCACATACATCCTGAACTACGTACCATATAGTAGTTTTTATAATGGTGAATAGGGAGCCATACGACAGTTTTAAAGCTGACAGGTTTTGAAATCAGGTCATGAGTACCACTGTACCACTACTCGAAGACTTTACCAGCTAATTTATTTGACGTGCACCTACCATGGAAGGCCTATCATCTAAGATTAACCACTTTTACAGGCCTACTTTGATGCACCAGAAGGAGATGATCCGCTAACAATTAGGATGGAAAACATGACAAAAGGGATCGTCTGGGTCAATGGTCAAAGCATAGGACGTTACTGGTCATCCTACCTCACAATACTGAAAAGGCCATCACAAAATGAGTAAGTAAAAAAAACACAGATGGTAAACATATTCAGTCATGTTAAGCAATATGTTTAGCCCAATGTAATCTATACACATGAAGTAACATTTGGAGAAACATACTAAGAGAAAATGTTGCAGGTACCACTTGCCAAGATCGTTTCTAAAGCCCAAAGACAACTTCATAGTAGTTCTCGATGAGGTAGGTGGAGACATCGACACAGTTCAGATCGAGACAGTGAACAGGGACAGTATATGCAGCTACATCTCAGAGGACATGCCAGCTGAGGTGTGGGCATGGAAGAGAGATGACAAGCAAATTGCGCCCATTGGCGATGGAACACCAAAGCCTAAGGCGCAACTCAAGTGTCCTAAGGACAAAGTTGTGACCAAGGTTGAGTTTGCTAGCTTTGGCAATCCTTATGGTGTTTGTGGGTATTACATTGCAGGAAACTGCACTGCCTCTAACAGCCAACAGATTGTTGAGCAGGTAAACAAACGCATTTCACACGTTTCCAGCTGTTAACCAGTTATAGGCGGACAGTTTTACAGTTCTGACTTCTTAATTATATTTTCCTTATATTTAAGTCCTTGTATAAGTATGACCTTGTTTTAGGGTAATTTAATTCTTATCTCGTGGTTGTTACTTTCCGGCAGAACTGCATTGGAAAAGACAAATGCGAAGTACCAGTAGACAGGAATCTGTTTGACAAGAATGCTTGCCCTGAAATAAAAGCCAAGACCTTAGCCGTGCAAATAAGATGTGGCCGCAAAGGCTAGACAGCTTTTTTTTTATGTTCATTTCTATTGTAGGTTTTTTTTTGTTAAAGTAAAATAAAGGTGGATTTGTGTAAGGGAGGTAGTTATTTCATGTTTTCTGATCAGTTTTAGAGTGGGGTACTCCTTCAATGTGATGTGCCCTGAAATAGAAAAATAGCAAGCACTAGTAGAAGTAAGAAAGTTAGAAAAGAAAGAATGTAAAATGTTTAGCATGTCATTTGTAATGCTTTTGCATCTTATGATGTTCTAATAATAATTGGCTTTTGGCCTGAGCCTTACAAAATTTCACACATTATTGTATGCAAGAAGGTAAATTCCAAACTAGACGTTTTAAGTTCTCTACTAAAATGTGAATTCCTATATAAGTTAATCATCCTTGGACACAATGGCGGATCTTCCTTATAGTGAGTGAGCCTGGGCCGACCCAGCCTCAAATGTCCCGTGTTGTATGAGTAGAATTCCCTGTTATTACTTATTAGCAATGTGGTTGATATAGTCGAATGAAACACAACAAAGAGTACACGTAAGCTTGACAATGTTAGATGAAATGAGCTAAAACATGTAAATAACACCACCAAACCACCTACCTATTTGCATGAAAAAACATTCAAAACTTCTAGTTAATGGATTTTAGTAGTCTAGTTGGAGAGTGTCTAGGATGCGGACTGATTTGCCCTCCTCTAAAAAATATTTCAAGATCCGCCACTGCTTGGACAATCCAGCCAACAACTCAATATAGTAGAAATATCAATTAAGATACTTTGAAATTTTCAGTAGTCCAATGAGGCCATATTAGTTGAACACACCTATTAATAATTTTGATTATTTGAAAATAGTATTTGTAGGGACACGCTATGATTTTGAAAATTCAGAACTGTCAAAATGAACCGATAATGGCATACAGTGATGAGAGAAAATGAGATATGTAAGACAACTGAAATGCTTAGAAATATATTTTAGACTACGTAAGTCCTTGACTCCTTGCATATTGTAAACTGTTGTTAATTTGACTCTTCACTTTGACGCCATGCTTTGACACCGTGACATGATAGACATCACGACACTTAATTATAGACTAAAAACATGAAAAAGTTTTCATAAAACATCAATGTCTGACACTCCGACCCTATGTTACATCCGACACTTGTAGCTTAATCAAAGTAACTTAGATCTTGATGCTTACAAAATGATTTCCCTTATAAGGATTTTGGAGTGGAGAGTTCTCGGAACCTTATTTAGAATGAAAGTATTTCAAACATTGGTTTCAATGAAGTTGTCAATTCCTTCTTTTAATTCATTATTTTAAAATGAAAGTAGCATTAACACTTACTCCAGATTAAGAGTAATGTTTGATCTTTAGACAAGTCTGATGATGTTTCTCCTCATATAACCATGAGAGTCCAGTGTCCTCTGAAATGCTTTTCTCTCTTGGCAAAGGAAAATGAGATAATGTCACCTTCTGTATTCCCTTCATTCCAAAATATATGCATTTTACTCCTTTTGGTAAGCCTTTGACTTTTAATTTAACAAATTACGGAGTATTACTTTTTAGAAAATCCCAAAACTTATATTTTAAGAGTGTGACGGAAAATGCTTAGTGTGAGGTATACATTTGATAATACTTCATTTATAATTTTATATACTTTGAGAGATATTGATGACAGAAAAGAGGTCCTCAAAATGTGAAAATGACTCAAAATTCTAAAATAGAGGGATTGTCGAGTACTATCGGATCACAAAAGACTAGCATGTCAGAGGGGTATCTAAAATGGAGGGTATAATGCCATATTATAGTTTTATCACTTCTAATCTTCTATTGTCAGGTCAAAACTTCTTCACCAGTGTAAATTGATTTCCTAAGCTCTACTAGTGAAAATTATCCAACTTACAAGCTAAAGAGTTTATTACAGCTGCAATTGACAGCACCTAATCATATGAGTATCATGATTAAAAAAATCGAGTTACGACAACCTTCGTATCAGATGCAGGAATAGCCTACAATATAATGGCCTTGCTATTACATACTTGACATTTAGTCCCTTTTTGTTCTCCATCCTTAAAATAGAAAGAATATGAGAGAAAACAGGGGATAAAAATGGACTTAAAACATATCACAAATTCACAATCCATCAAATTAACCACAAATATAGCATGAATATAAGAGAAAAACAAGAGGAGGATAAAAATAGAGTCAAGACTGGTGATAATCCATCAAATTTGGAAAATTAAATTGTAAAGACAAACACAAGTAACAACCATACATTTGTTTGTTGCTTTACCTTATTCTAATGTTTGCATATATATACCAACATTGTAACACTCATGTCTTTTGTCCCACTCTTAACGTCATTGGCGATCCTCTTCCTTCAAGGAAGGGCGATCGCTCACAGAAACTTCAAACTCCAAACATATTTTCCTCCCTTGAGTTGTTCAAGTTTCTTCTCGTGTTCTAGGCTTAATTTAGCAGGTAGACAAAAATAATTAATCATGTCAAAATATGGTAAGTGCATGCTTACCTTAGCCATGGTGCTTTTCCTCACTGCGCATGCTGAAGAAGAGGATGGCAAGCAACTTAGTGTGAGCTATGATTCGCGGTCCTTGTTGATTAACGGCCGAAGAGAGTTCCTTTATTCCGGATCTGTCCATTACCCTCGTGTCCCTATTGAGGTAAAGAATGTCATCAAAAACATTCAACTCGCACGCATTATGCATAAAAATATCATTTTTTATGTGCATAAATATAGTTTTAACATATGTTGAGCTATTCCATATCCAAGGTTTTGTATGCAACATTTGCTCAATGTTAATACTAATGTTAGGCTACGAAATTTATTGTTGCTAGATGTGGGGGGATATCCTGGACAAATGCAAAGAGGGAGGCTTGAATGTGATCCAGACTTACGTTTTTTGGGGCCTTCATGAGCCAGTTAAGGGCCAGGTAACCAATATTCTATAAATACTACATAGCACATACGACTAAATTGTTTCGATAATTCTAGAAAGAACTAATCAAATGTGCGAATATTCTCCCAGTATAATTTCACAGGCAAATATGATGTTGTGAAATTCTTTAAGATGATTGCTGAGAGAGGCATGTGGGCGACCATCAGGGTCGGACCTTTCGTCCAGGCAGAATGGAACAATGGGTACAGATTATAACTTTTATACAGTTTCAATTCTAATAGCTACCTTTTCTCTAAAAGATACGGAGTTATAGACAATACTACAAATGCAAATGAGCCTAAACAAGCTGCAAAAATGCTCGAACTCAATATACCTATTAATCTCTGGAGAAACGTAGCTCGTAACAAGTAAAAAGAAAGAGTTGTCGCTAAATAAACCTACAAACACAGAGATCAGTACACCCGTAAGAAAGTCATGGATCTCATAAAATCGTTGTGCTCCTCTCATTATATCCAATTTCTCATCCTTCTCATTTTATCTCTTGAACCTCACAAATATAATTTTGTAACAGAGGATACCCATTCTGGCTAAGAAAGGAGCCCAACATTATATACAGAACAGATAATGCTGTATTCAAGGTGATCATAGTAACAATCTTGATTACTAATTCTGTCTTATGCGCGATTAATTCCACGTAATCATTAAATTTGTAAGCGAAAAATATGTGCAGGCACATACTGAGAGATGGGTTACCAAGGTGATCAGCTTGATGAAGGAAAACAAGCTATTTGCCTCACAGGGTGGGCCTATCATTTTGTCTCAGGTTAATCATTCGGACAGAGATTAAGCAGTTAATATGTGTATATAAAGCACAGATTTAGAAAGTTTACATTATTTTCCTACTTTCTATTTTCAGATCGAGAATGAGTATGATCACGTAAGAGGAGCCTTCAGAGACGGCGCAGCGGAGAGGTACATCAAATGGGCAGGAAACATGGCTGTTGCCCAGGGAACTGGTGTGCCATGGATCATGTGCAAGCAAAAGGATGCACCTGGACCAGTGGTAACCATCTATTTGAATAAAGATATTATTGCGTATGCATAACCACGATCATATATCCCCACCATTTCATTAATTGTTTCCATATAAGAATGGTAAAAAATACAATAGTACCGGTATCTTTACGGGGAAAAATAAAAAAATAATAAAAATAGGCAAAAGAAACATTTCAAAATGGGAACTCAGAAGATATCAAAAAATGGACAGAGTAAAACTTTGAAGAAGCTCGAAACTCATTTGCATTTTATTGGCTTGTTCGTGTTTATTCATAAACAGCAAAGCTTAAAAGTTGAAACTTGCAAAGTTTGAAACAAATATCTAACAGACCTGAACATATGTTATTTTCCTGATAGATCAATGCTTGCAATGGTAGACATTGTGGAGAAACATTTGATGGTCCTAATGCACCTAACAAGCCATCTCTATGGACAGAGAACTGGACTACTCAGTAAGCATTACCCTGGTTCTCAATCTTATAGCTAAAGTACCTCTTGCTCCTGAGATATAAGTTTCCCACTAAATATTTTGCAATTACAGGTTTAAAAGTTTCGGAGAGATAGCTTCTCAAAGGTCAGCTGAGGACACTGCCTACGGAGTGGCTCGTTGGTTCTCAAAGAATGGAAGCCATACTAACTACTACATGGTATCTACCAACCATTTCGAATCCCATGACATTTTATATCCCCATTGTTCACATAGCGATATTTCATATATTCGATCAGAATGATGCTCAGAATATTATGAAAGATCTGTATCAAAACTAATCAAGGGATTTAGGAAAAATAGTTTTTGGTGGAAATCTAACTAATCATATCCATCCGACGACTCTTTGTACTGCAGTACTATGGTGGTACAAACTTTGGAAGAACTGCTTCCGACTTTGCCACCACTGGATACTATGATGAAGCTCCAATCGATCACTTTGGTACGGCCTTCTGTACTCTTCAATAATAGCAGTGAAACGTGCATCACATTGATGTTAATTGATCTATGTGTCTTGACTTGGTACGCCTTATTCTCAGGTTTGTTAAGAGAGCCCAAATTCGGACACTTAAAGGATCTCCACCGTGCTTTGACGCTCAGCAAGAAAGCTATGCTAGCGGGGAGGTATAAAGTTGAGGTGTTTGGTCCAGAATTGGAGGTAAGCTATAAGAAAGAGAAGCTATGGCCATCATGGTAGAGACAAAGTTGGTTTCTCATGATGAACACGTGGTCATAAGACTAGTGATAATATGAGAAACTCTCATATACACCATCTGACCATAAGAATAGTCGTGATATAGATATGACACCATCTGACCATAAGAATAGTCATGACTCATGATATATTTTCGATATTACAGCAGCAAATTATTTTGAAAAACCAAACATTTTATCCAGAAACCTCACTTTTCTAACTTAAAAAAATACCTAATATTATAACCCCACGGGTCCGACCCGCCGACTGTAACCTTATAAAAACAACCGTCCAAATTTTTGCGCAATGGTACAAAGATGAATTATCTGGACTGCTGATACATTCTGCAATTCTCATCAGGCACGCTACTTCGAGAAGGGTAATCTTTGTGCAGCCTTCATATGGAACAACCGTTCGCATGTGACGCTTAAGGCCAATTTTAAAGGCAAAGAGCACGCCATCCCTCCCAAGTCCATCAGTATTTTGCCTGACTGCAAGACTGTTGTCTACAACACTAACCATGTGAGTGTCGACTAAGCATTGCAGACGAAGCAAATAGTAAAAGAAAATTATTTAACCATGCGAGTTTTGACAAATTAATAAATAACTATTTTTTTCCTTGACAGATGCTAAGTCAACATAATGCAAGAGAATTTTTAAGGTCCGAAAAGGCTACCAAGGGTCTAAAGTGGGAGAAGATCTCTGAGTCTCTACCAACTAAGGGACATGTGTTCTCAAGAAGCCCACTAGAGCACTTCACCACCACGGAGGACACAACCGACTATCTATGGTACACAACCAGGTAAAAAACCGAGATTATTAAAAATAGGAGAAATCCGGATAAATTGTCAGGTCATGTCATTAATTTTTGATTTTGAACAAAAGGAAATATGTGGCTACTGGCTGCTACATTCAATTATTCAAATATATAATAATATTACTGATTAATCTCTTAATCAACCGGTTCTCTACTAACATTTCCTTTTCCATTTTCCAGCATAGATCTAGACAATGTTGATTTGCCATTCAGAAAATCTACTCAACCAGTCTTGCAGCTTCGCTGTCTAGGAGATGCCTTGCTCGCATTTGTAAATGGAGAATTTGTAGGTATGAGTGTATGACGAACATATTTTCCCAGAAAAATGGTGTTCCTTCTTAAGGTTAATATGAGTCGATAAAAGTTTATTTGCTTGCCATTTCTAACTCCTGCTCCTTCCTCTCTTGCAGGAACGGGGCATGGATACCATAGATCACCCACATTTCCTTTCCAAGCACCCATAAAGCTGAAGGAAGGTGTAAACAACATAACAATTTTGACTACCACAGTTGGAATGCCGGTAAAAGCAAACTAGATGCACATTTTTTTCCATTCGTCTCTTGAAAGTCATAATTTCAAACTGAGTACACCGACTATGCAAAAAACTTCAAAGAAAGGCCTCAAAGAAAATCCTCATTAAGCATATTCTCTATATTATAGGATAGCGGAAGCTATATGGAGAGAAGAATGGCAGGGCTTAGGTTTTTGGAGCTCCAAGGTTTGGGAACTGGAGACCTAGACCTGTCTTCCAATGGATGGCATCATAAGGTAACTGATGACTTTATAACCTGCTGAAACTAATTTTTTTTATTTGGAAAGCTAAATGAAGCTAAAAATGGCTTCAATTTTCAGGTTGGGTTGGAAGGCGAGAAGCACAAGTACTTCACCGAGGAAGGAGCAAATAAAGCTAGATGGACTTCGGCAAACGGAGCTGGAGAGCCTCTTACCTGGTACAAGGTATTGCTGATTTGATATTCACTAGTATGACAAACACAGTGGAGTCTTTGTGCTGTCTGATGTCTTTGTGTTCAGAGTTTCATACTCCTTGTCTTTCGCTTACTAATGCTTAAAGAACTTCTATTATTCTATACAACAACATTACCCCATTGACTCGATCACTCGAATACTCCCACCATTGGCAGAGTAGTGGAAACTAAACATGCCCAGCCTTACGCCTGTGCTTTTAGCACAAAGAGGTTTTCCCAAATGATCCATGATGAAAATTGTGTCTCTTAAAGTAGATGTCAACAAATAAAAATAAAAACAATCAAGGTAGCATATATTTATAAACTTACTCTTTCCAAGCTCTATTGCACAAATGCGTCAAACAAACCTTTACTTGCAGAAATCTGATGTATCATAATCAATGTCATATCGCTAAAGGTTGAAACACTAACGACTGAGCTAAAAAAATGTGCAGGCTTACTTTGATGAACCAGAAGGACAAGATCCAGTGGCTATTAGGGTGGTTAACATGACGAAGGGAATGATTTGGATCAACGGAGAAAGTATTGGACGTTATTGGTCTACATTCCTTACACTTAGGCAAACACCTTCTCAAAGCGAGTATGGAACGCTCACTGATAAATAATGGTGGCCAATCAAGCAATAATATTACTCAGTACCAAATTTAATATAAATATAAATGTTGCAAATTTTTGTAGGTATCACATACCAAGATCATACCTTAAGCCTAAGGACAACTTCTTGGTGATCTTTGATGAGGCTGGAGGGAACATTGATACAGTCCAAATCGAGACAGTGAACCGGGACACCGTATGCAGCATTGTTGGCGAAGACATGCCAGCTAGCGTCTACTCATGGAAGAGGGATGACAGGGATATCCTTTCTGTAGTGGACGACACACAGCCTAAGGCGTCGCTTAAGTGTCCTAAGGACAAAGTTATTTCTCATGTTGACTTTGCTAGCTTTGGCAATCCTTATGGTGTTTGCGGCTACTTCCTTCTTGGCAACTGCACCTCTCCCATCAGCCAAAAGATCGTTGAGGAGGTAATGAAATCTTCATCCCACTTTTCTGATTATTCTGAAATTCTGTCAATTTCATTACAGAAAATTCATAAAGTCACGATACGCTATCAACAAAATTACCCACATTAACCCAGTGGATAAGGGCGGTCTAATGTATGCAACCTTAAACTTGAGTTTCTAACACAGAGAACCTATTATTATAATTGCAGGGAGAATCGCATCAAATGACTACTACTACTACTACACAAAAATAAAACACCTCCTAATTATTTAGCCATTTTGCTTTATTCATCTATAGAACCAAAGAATAGTCGGTCTTTAGTTCTATATAATACAATTCTTAATGATACTAATAAATCCTTTCGTGTTTTCCCTTTCTACAATGAGCAGCACTGCTTGGGAAAAGACGGTTGCAAGATCCCAGTAAGCAAGAATCTATTTGACAAGGACCAGCAGCTCTGCCCAGAATTACCAAAAACTTTGGCTGTGCAAGTAAGATGCACCAACAAGCACTAGAAGTCCATTTTTGTATTGTATTTTTCGGTCGGAGAAAAAAAATAAAGTTGGCAACACGAAAGGGAGATTGAGCCATACAAGGGGTTTGAAAGTTCTTAGGGATCAAATGCGATTTAAGGGTGAACATGCAAAAGATGAACCAATTGTAAAAACATTAGAAATTGCTCTTTTATATTAAGTTCCATTTTGCATCTTATTGTTTCCCTATAACAATGGCGGCAATTCGACATTTTTTGAGATATTCCACTTTGAAGAAATACCACATTTTGAGAATTTCATCACTGCTTTCCCAATTCATTCAATTCTTCAAGCACATGTCTATAACTCATCACAAACTACGGAATAAAACCGTCTTACGACCCTTTGATTGGTTAAACACTCATTTATTACTATCGTCTACAATGTACAACGATCTTACACAACAATTACGAGTACAAAATAAACCACCTTTCTTAAACATAATCAAAATTCACTAATTACCATTGAAGTTCTCAAATTTTATTAGGGAGATCAACAATCTCAACTGGTTACAGTATCCTAAGACACAATTTTGAAAATTTCAGCATGAAACTTGCATCAATTTTGAGCTTTTATAACGAAATTATTAATTCGAAGCTACTAAATTGCAATTGAATTAATCAAAGATGAAGAACAAAATGGGTTTTCTTGCCTGTAAAAGCGAGAAATTGTAGTGACATTTCGTCAAACAGATGGTGGGCAGGGAAGAACTTCAAAAGTGTTCAGCTGCCTATCAGTCTTAATCGTCTCTCTGTCTTGCTGGCTGTGGACTTCTTTTGGTTTAAAAAAGAAAACGACTATAAAACCGTCTCACATAATAATTTGAAATAAAATTACGGAGTGTCATTTAACATGAAAATAAAGGGCTATGAATATTATGGCCTACTTGGAAAAATGAAAATGATTGGACTGTTCAGTTTAGACGGTATGGTTGTTGTTCAGTCTGTTACTGTCTGATCTCGTCTCGCACAAGACAATTTAAGTTTTAGAATGAATCTGTTTCATCTTTAAAAGAGGTCAAGTATCATCTCACTTGTACATATAAAACAGATTTGTTGAATTTCTCTGTCTTCGGCTATTGTCTTATTTACATTTACACTACTTGACCGTCCTAAACTTAACACGGATATGTCAATCGTAAATAAGAAGGCGTTTAGGATTAGCGATGTTAACGTGGTTAAAACCCGTTCGTTTTGGTAAAGATCCTCTAACTTAAGACCTCTCCCAACATAGTGGGTCTCTCTTCAAACGGGCCATTTTCAGTTAAAACAATACGACAAAATTTTGAGACCATTTTACATTTTAATGTGACCACTTTTGAAAAATAAGTTATTATAAGTTGTTAGTTAGACCATTGTGATTACATTTGATCATAAAATAATTACGAATTCTCATTTTATTGTTCAGACATAACTTGCACAGGCTGAAACCCATCTGATATTCACTTTTATTAATTTATTTATAGCTGTTAATAGCACGAAAATGGAAAACAAATACTAGAAACTTAGGACACTACTATCTAAAATCTAACTGAGGTTGAAGGGGACTTATTTATATTTACAAAATGTACCAAAGATTACAAAAAAAAGTTGCTCCAAATACTCCGACTAAATCGGCCCAGCCACTTCACGGGAGCAAATCTTCACCATTGATATCGGCCATTACTTTGACAGACCAATGTCTCGGTAACATTCAATTGTGTACCACTTCTGGCAACATATTCATCCTTAGGAGAAGATGGAACTTTTCCAGCTTGAATATATCATTCAGAGCAGAAAACACGAGTAGAGTAGGCAATCAAGACAAATCAAACGATCCTTGTCCTTCATAGATAGCAAACAGCAATTTCTTGTACATTACCTCCTGGTCACACATGATCACATTAGAATACAAGTAACACAAAGTCTTGCATAAAATGGTTTACGGTAAAACCAACCATTAAAAACTACTCGTATATGCATACAGATACGGCATACCATAAATCATTGCAGCCATTTAGAAAAAAAATTAATGGTATTTGGGCTAAATAACCAACAGATTTAAAACTATTAATACCGTAAAGAAACCGAAAGAAGAAATAATACAGTTCACGTAAATCATTATAAACCACAAGTTCATAAGAGAAATATAAGAGTACTTTGGTTGAGTATGGAGGAAGCTTGAGATAATTAGCGCATGTCATAACACTAGGCAGGTCATCATCCGAGGATTCTGAAGCCCCAGTCCCATTGGCAGCTGTCGTCCCAGAGGAAGAATGCTGTGTCATACGCATCATATCAGAAATCACATGTATCATATAAGATAGTAAGTACAAAAGGGTTATATGATATATCAAGATGAGCTTCGACTCTTCATTGTGCGGCCAACCCATAGGTCAAATCCAACATGACACTAATAGTAAATGAGTATGGAATTTCTACTTGATCCTTTTCCAACCTGATACTTCTAACAAAGATCAAAAGGAGCTCAAGTGACAAATATAGACGGCGAGACTACTGTATGAAATGAAGCATATAATATAAACCGACTTATTTTAAGTTTTAACCTATTTTAAGTTTTAAGCCACCTTTGATTCCTTGAATATTCGTTAATTTATATCCCACTTTTAAGCCTACATATTTCAAACTTGTTACATAAATTTTGCTTCGAAGATGCGGCCCGCCGGCCCCTACCAGTGTAGCCACATCCTCAATTTAGGGCATAACTCCATCTCTCAAAAATTGATGCATGCTGAGTCTAAACATTAGTAACATTTAACATTACTCCAAGGCCTCAATGGGTCCCGCAAATTGCGGGGTAAGGGGAGGGGATCGGATTTATCCATATCTAATAACGTAGGATTCAATACTTACCTTTCTCACAATAGTCAACTTCGGATTCAGTACAGCTAGACCTCCTGGAGGAAGCATTGGTGCGCCTGTTACAAATTGACAAAAGGCACGCTGCTGTTCTGCCGTGAACTCCCCCATGATCTCAAGTAACTACATAGGTGGCATAAAATAGAATTCATCAGAACTACAGATTTACAGGTAACTCAAATGACAAAAAATTAGTCAGCTGAAGTTTCTAGGTCAGGTTCTAGAAAGAAGTATACATTGATAATTGCAGGACTCTTGGCTGTGTAACCATGATCAAATTTAATGTGATCCACAAGTGTCTCGGCCTGCCAAAAGAACGAATGAGCCAATACTCTAGAACTCATAAACACAGTGATTAACGTGTAAGTAATCTAAATAAAAACAAATATTACCTTCCACAATTCTCTATGTCCACAGAGTAAGTAGTCTATCTCACTTTGATAAAATATTTGCAAAGAGGTGATGTCAAACACCTAATTACAACAAAACATCAAAAATTAGCTCCAGTAAAATGTATCACACAATTACACAAACAATTGGTGAACAAACTCAGACTCAAAACAACTACTTCCACAAGCTACTGACAATAAAGCAAGTGCCAACAGGAGCTAGCACTAAAACATCCCACACAGATCAAAGATGATGAATCCCCGCACAGATCAAAGATGACTAAAGCAAGTAGATATTTATCTAAGCTATTTTCATTTTGGTTATCCATATACAGCTTCGACCACTCCCCTCACCCTGATATTTCCAGGAGCATTGTTAAGTAACAAATCACGCAATTTCCCACAGGGGTCATCAGAAACACAGTTCTATGATATGCTACTACGACACTTCTCTTTGGTCGCAAGTCACGTACTCGACACTTGAAGTGTCGGCCACGACATGACACTGACACCTCATTTTAGACTAAAAAAATTGAAAATTTGATGGAAAATAGCCATATCCGACACTCCGACACCATGTCGTGTCCAACACTTGCACCCGAGTCAGAGTAACATAGGTTCTATGTATTTCTGCCACATGGGTCACATTACTTACATCCAACCCTCATTTTACCACACATGAGTCATTGAGACACTCAGATATCATTACTACTGTATTGGTACAAACTACAAGAAAAAAAAAACAGAGGAAAACAATAAGGTAGCTTCACTATCCAGTTACCAATCAGTCCACAATACATCAAAAACATAAATGCAAGCTTAAGCCACAAATGCAGCCAGCGACAACGGTAATGGCCTTCAATATTGAAGACCCCATTCAATATTATTCCCCCGTCCCACTTCAAACTTCATGTCTCTATGGGCACGGGAGTAAAGGAGCTCAAAAAAATGTGAAGGAAAGATGTGTGGTAACAAAATACAAACAAATGACCACAAAAAAAAGATAATACTACGAAGTAGGAAAAATAAATGTGGCTCGCTCAAAAAAGGGCGTAGAAAGAAGTGGCGTCTATCTCACTATAGCCAAACATAGAAATCCCAAGTTCTAGTCACTTTAGCTGCTATACTCCAGAGACAAGCCCATTTGGATAGACAAGAAAGAAAGATCATTAACAATTCTCAAACATAACAAAAAAAAAAGTCCGAAATATATAACAACTTCACAGCAACAGATGGAGCATAGTTCTATCCATGGAAAAAACAAGACCTAATGGAGACCATACCGATGAAGCAGAATAGAATTTTATTAAGACAATAGCATACTTGACCTGGTAGGCTAAACATCCAGTTATGTTCGCCAAATTTCTATAGTAATTTTGTACAACAAAAGTGTTTAAGCAAACGTGACCACTGAGCAGGACCACAATTACTTGTTTACTACTTATGAGGGAAAATGACATAAGAGAACACTACTGAGATTAACAAGAGCTGGCAATTATAACAGAGACCTCCACACTTGATATTAACCTTTTGTTTGGATAGCAAAAATTGAAGGAAATGGAGGGAAAACATTTTGCCATGAAGGTGGGAAATGAAGGGATTCATTTTCCCTCCCCTCCAAATCCCTCTATACTCATTTTGTTATTTAAACAATGGAAATTGCCTCCTTCCAAAGCCATTCCCTACCTTTCCTTCCAGATTATCTTATCCAATCAAGGCCTACGAGACTATAGAATGAGAACACCAGCAAGAAACTACTAATATACCAACGCAGCCCATCAACTAAGGGGGCATTTGGTTCGGGAAGGGGAATGGAATCAACAAAGGGAAAAAAGGGGAATGTAAAGGGATTACCCCCCACACCTCCTAATCTACCTTATTGTTTTATTATTTCAGGAAAGGAGTGGAAAAAAAAATAAACAACACACATCCATTTTATACTCAACCACCAACCACCAATGGCCAAGATCACCTCTGCCTCTCACCCTCAACAGCCGCCGGACGCTGGCGAAACTGCTACCGTTGCTGGCGCTTCTCCTGCCCCGCCACGGTACACAACCCCACCCCCATTTCAAACACCTACCCCACCCCCATAAACACCACCCAAATGTCTCGAAACACTGCCCCACCACCGAAAATCACTACCCAACCCCTAAAAACACCAGATCTGGTGTTTTGGGGGTGAATTCTGCTGGTAAGAAGTTAGAGGGATTTGGGGGTAAAATAAGGGTAAAGGGAATGATTGAAAGGGGAAAACAAACACCAACAAAGGGAATCATTAAATTTAGTTCCCTTTCCTAAAACCCCCAACCAAACGCCCCCTAAGGTTTCAACTAGAGAGGCTTAAATAGATGCTCCTATTTAACATCACCCGTCCCACTTTATCTGTTATTCAAAATCCCTATCTCAATTTTTTTGTTTAGAGGAGACAACGGTCAATTCACAGAAAAGATCTAGGACCTCTCAATTGATCAATTCTTCCAAGAAATTAAAGAGCACCATTAATTATTGCCTAATTAGAAGGAAAGAGAAAAGGAAAAAAAGTACCTGGTTAAATCCTGCCCTAAAAGCTTCTAATTGCCGTAAAATTCCAGTCTTTACTGTAGCATCAACTACCAACGATATATACTCCTCTAGATTATCAATATCAACCTGAGATCAGCCCAAAGAAGATCAGCGATTAACTTATACACTCAAAAAAACAGAATTTAACATCATTTCATTTTAGTAAACGATGTTTACATTTTCGTCTCCAGGTTTCAACACATAATCCGGATATCCAGGAAGTGTAAAATCCAGACACAGATCTCGAAATGAAGCTCCACGAAAGCATAACTCTGCTATCGCATATGAATGATCGCCACCGACCGATTCTAGATACTGCTTTCTGCAAACTAAAGCTTGTAACTCTTGCAAAGTTTTCCCTATCTCGGGATCAAAAGAAAGGATATCATGCAAATCAAGCTCCTGTGTAACACAGACATAAAGTTAATGCAGTAAAAAAAGCAGTGAAAATTTGATTGATATAGCACTCCACTCATGAAAATAAATAATACAGAGACGACTTTAAAAGCCCCACTTCCCTTGGAAATTTTGTCCATTTAGCCCTATTTCCTCTTTTGACAACTTGATATGATCCAAATGACCATTCTATAATCTTAAAAATCTTATTTTACAGAACATGCAACTACTGTGATTTATGAATTAGACCCTTATAATTCCGAACATCAACTAAAGTACTAAACCCACTAACCTATACATTTAATCAAATTAAAGAACATTGTTAAACCCTAAATGAAATCATCATCCTATTTTCTCTTCCATTTCCATATCCTCCGCCACCAACTCTCTCTCCTCACTCCAACAACCACCCAACTCATTCATCAACTCGAACGCCAAGGACCCCCATATTAACCACTCCTTACACCAGACACTACCCCACCCCACCCATGGTTAAGAATCTTGGTATCGGTCATAGTCACGGTAGCGGTATAATCGGTCCTAAATCTGCCGTCGCCGATGGATTGCGGTGATTTTCGGTGATTTCATGAGCGATATCTTGTACCGTATCGGTAGAGTGAAAACCGATGCTACTCGGCCGATACGATACAAATCGACCGAGATTTTGAACCATGACCCCACCCCACCACCAGCCCCGACAACCGAACCACTCCACCAACAACACTTGAGCCCCACTAACACCACTCATGCATCACTTTGCACTACCACGAGCACTACTAATGGAGAGAGGGTGGTGTTGGGTAAAGAGAACGGTGGAGGGAGGTGAAAGGGCACGGTGATGGTGGTAGTTGATATTGGAGGGTAGTGTTATCCAAGGATAAACAGAAATGTCCCCTTGCAAGTTGTAAACATGCCCACGTCTACTACGGACACCGGGATAAAAAAAACAAGGAAAAAATAATGTCTACAAGTGAAAAAAAAACTAAAAATTAAACCCCGTAAGATAGATCAACACAACACTTGAATGAATAGTGGCACCCGGTTACCTGCCCAAGGACAAGTTTGTAGAACGCCATTGATAATGGTATATCCAAAAGCCTTCCATCTTGAAGAGCTTTAGCCATCACTCGTCCAAGCAGCCGGAAATACTCTATGACTTTGCAAAATTGACTACCACCCGCAGAGTCGGCATTTGGAGGCCATGGCCGAGGAAACAACCCGAGAGGAGAGAGAACAATATTTACAGTAGGACCAGAACCCAATCCTGAGGAATCTTCCAGCTTCCCATCTTTGCTGTGATCATCATCGAGAACTTCCATAGAGGCCTTATCAAAAGAACAATTTGCCCTCCATATTCCTAGATCCACTTTTTGAAGGTCATGACTCAAGAGAGTATAAAATTCTAATGTTGGACCTAAGCCAGTTCCCACCTCACCAAAATATTCAACTTCAAGTACAGCCTTCTGACTGGAATACATTTCCATAACCTTAGCAGCAGAATCTAAAATGCGGCTCCTTGATAAGCGTACTTTCTGACGTTGTAACCTCCCATTCAACCCTTGACCATCAGCTCCCTGTTGTTGTAAGCGATGCAAAGCCCTGGATAATCCAAAGGCAGTTGAGTAAAAAAACTGTCTTCTGGTTTCGAAAGGAAACAAAAATGGGCAAGCTTTTGTCAACTGGTAGCACCAGGAAGGGAGACTTCCACTGCAAAGAGCAAGTGCATCCTGCATCTGCCGAGCCAATTTAGGAGTGAGTTTACTGTTCACGAATTCTGTAGTAGGAACCCTAGATCCAGTGGCACTCATTTCATCCAGACTTGTAATCATCCCTTCAGAGAAATTGTCAGAAGCTGACTGAACTCTCAATCGTGGTGCTAATTGATTCAACCCTTCAAGCACACGTAATAGTGACAGAATATCATATGTTGGGTTGTTTTTCTCCATATCACATGAAAGCTCTCCTTGAAGAATGCTATCTAGAAGAGATCGACCAAATGGAGCATCACAGTGTGAACTAGATGTAGATCCTAACTGGGTATACTTCGACGAAGAGCCGGAATGCAAAATGCCAGTGGATGACTTCTCAGCTTCGCTATCTCCTCTTTGGTATGTTATTGTATAAATATCACTCCACAGTCTGGTTCCATCACTAGTAACAAAATCGCATCCAGTATGCCTCTCGTCCTCTTCTTCATTTGTAACCAGCTGCCGTTGGATGGCTTGGTATATGGTCATATTCGAGTTAAGCTGTTTGCCACCAGCAGAAAAGGTTAACTTGGGGGGATCACTCGACCCCCCAAGAGAACGGCCATGATGATCCCGGCTTCCCTTGATACCTCGACTATTGGATGCAATCCCGGCCATTGCAGCCGCAGCAAATGACATGGCACCCCTTGAACCAAAAGAGCCCCCACTCCGAAAATCAGTCGAATCTAGGCCCTTGACAGCTGCCTCTTTATTACTGGAACCAGAAGCCGGAGTTGTTTGACAGTCACTAGTAACAGGCCCAGGAGCAGTGTCATCAGCAGAGTCACTCAACTTAACATCGTGCACCTTGTTGGATGTGAACATAGGAAATGTGTCATCCCTCAGTACCTTCAAAAACATATACATAGACAAATGAGGCACAGCTGGATTACATAAATGAGAAGTCACTTGACAACCGAGACATCCTCATTTTCGACCCACGCGTAACTCTACACATAAGAAATCAATCTACATACAAGCATGTTATAGTCATTTTGCACATCAAGGGCCATAAGAAAAGCCAGCCTAGTATTTTAGCAGAAAGTTACAAGCAGCGGGTTAAGCAAAAGAAAACTATTTGAGATATCTCTGGAAGAGAGAAATAAATATCAAAACAGTATATATACATTTTTTTAGTAAAAGATCAAAACAGCTATTAGTACAAGATAAATTAAACAAGTTCACATACATTCTCATGTTCCTCATCTTCATCATCTGAGATGTCATCATCTTCCATCACCAATCCATCATCGGGAGACATGTCAAGATCTTTATCCTAAAAATAACAAAGGATATTTATGTACATCAGAAGTTAAAGAACTGTTTTAGCTCCAAAACAATTACTGCAAGGCAACCTTAGTTTGAAAAGGCACAAGGCACTAAGGGGACAAAGCAACAAGGCGCTAAGGCGAGAACGTGCACCTTATGGGCATGAGGCGCACAATTTTTTGTAACGAATTAATAATTTCCATATAGAACTTTTTGCAACAATAACCATGGTTCAAAATCTTGGTATAGGTCATAGTCGCGGTAGCGGAATAATCGGTCCAAATAATGAAAAAGACTCTTTTTATCAGCCGTTGCGGACGAATCACGGTGATTTCCCAGGCGATATCTCGTATAGGTAGTGTGAAAATCCGATACAACTCAGCCGAGTGAACCATGACTATACCCCTTTTAGAAATTTAAAGTTTGCCAACGTGTAATGGAGTATAAGTTGGGAATAATGTGGCAAAAGATAGTATATTAAAGACCTAGAAATAAAAAATATGAAAAGTGTGTAGTAATGAGCATCGTTAGTAGGGCCCTATCTAAAAGGCCACCTAAAATGCACCAATGCTATTTGGCTAGTGCCTCATCCAAGACGTGCCTGAGGCTCACTCGAGGCACGCTTTGCTAAACTAGACGGCCACAAATAACCAAATACGAGTAGTTTGATTTTTAAGAAGCCTAAGAAGTGAAACATTTAATAAGTATATGTTTCAGTAATAGCACAATAAATAGGCAGAAATAAACATCCACTGTACCTCAGAACCAGATTCTTCGTTTGTTGATTTCATTTTAGCATCCTTCTCTGATACAGCTTTTCTTCGCGCAGCATTTCTCGTTTGAGGACCTTTTGTTTCCAAGGTTGCAGATCTTAGAATAGCTTTTCCCTTCCCTTTCAAAGAGCCGCGAGTTTTATCATGAGATGAATCCTTTCTAGAAGTATCTCCGATATTAACACCTGATTTAGACCTAGAGGACTGACGACGAGAGCTGGGAGGAGTAGTAGCAACGGGTGAGGAAGCACCAGCTCCTGCAGCTGTAGCCCCAGAATCAGAATTTCCAACAGAAGTTGATGGCCTTTGCCCAGAGTCACCTCTTTGAACTCGTGGCCAAAGAAAGTCCTCAACAGCAGCTAGGCTAGCAAGGGGATCAATCAGTACAATAGTGTTTGAATAATCCCGAAGAGATTTCTCGCCCTGAGCTCTACATAGACGCAGCTTAAATGGTTGAGATAATGCACTTAAACCTGATGATAAACGGGAACTCCCGCCTGATGACCTAGCCGAATGACTTAAAACAACTGGAAAACGCTCCAAGGAAGATAAGGCATTTTGGAGCTTTTGAACTAAAACGGTCATAGGAGCTCTATTCCCTTCATTAATACTACTAGTAAGGGCAACAGAAATAAACGATTTATATCTTCGAAGAGCCTGTTGCCTAAGCTTGGGAAGATTTGCCCCTGACATTTTCTCTTTGGAAAAATACCCACACGAGAAGTAGTTCAACAGAGCAGCAACAACGCCGCTGCCAATAAATTCAAATGTCGACACTCCATCTCCTTTACTTAGTTCAGCCAGCATCTCAGAGACTATACCAACCAGGCTCTCCTCCTTCCCAACTGAAAAATCTACAGCATAAGCAGTTAAAGTTTTAAACTTTCCTTTAGATTTAGACCTCTGCTCCTCAACACCAGTATTCAGCCTTGCACATAGAGTCTTCAAGTGTAATAGATCATCAGAAATTCCGACATCAACTGCCCCAGGATCAGAGGGGAAGTACTTATTCCTTAAAGACTTGGCAGAAGCACTGACCGTGGAGCGTAGTTTGGAACCAACAGAAGGAATTTCAACAGAACCAGAAGGTGAACCAGCACCAATAGAGACGCTATTTGTGGATTCTTCTACAGTGTTTGCATCTTGCTGCTGGTTTTCACTGCGTCGCCTCGAACGCCGTACGCGTGCTGATACTCCAGGTGTTGAATCATTGTCTTTATCAGGAGTGGCAGGCTGAGGCAAAATAGAGGATGAAGGAGTAGCTGGTATCAACGAATCCACAGCGTGAACTACACCTTCTCTCACAAACAACTTTGAGAATGTCTCTGGAAGTTTTTCCATAAGTATCTCAGCAATTTGGAGTGCAGGAACCAAAACCTGTGGATCCTTCCACGCTAGGACACCAGCAAGAAAACTGAAAGGAATCGAACGTGTCAGGATGAGCAGTTAGCAAATTAACCCTTTGTTTGAACGTGTGGAATTGGGGGGAAAGGGAGAGAAGGGGAGTATAATGAAGGGGGTGATTTTACTTTATCGGATAACTAAAGGTGTTGGATAGAAATGGAGGGGAAAGGAAATTAAGGGATCCATTTTCCCTCTTACAAATGATACTAAAATCTGTCCATTCATGTGAAAGATTTGGGGAGATGACACCAAGGCTACATTACCCCTCTCCTCCTCCTACCTCCCTTACGTCCCCTTTATACAGATTTGAAGGGAAAAGCACCAATGCTTCATTCCCCCTCTCCTTTGTCTGTGGATGTTAAGTTTGCTCAGATGTAACTATTTGCAGTATGTTAGCAAAACAGAAGACAAATACCTAGAAATGTTCGTCCCAGTATTCAGTGATGATATCATATCTGCGTTGCTGAAATACATAAGTTTACCAATCACTGAAAGACACTTGTGACGAACAGGACCATTTACACTTGACCCGTAAATCTGTTCCAGATAATAAGTATATTAGAGACAACCAGCTATTCATGAATGATTGGAGCTTGAAAATAAATAAATATATAGATAAAAAATTAGCTCTTGTGACCTGAATCAGAACAGGAAGCAGGTCCATTCCAAATTGCTGCAGAAGTTCTGGCTGATCATTGAGAAGTTTCTCTCTTGCTGAGATATCCTGGGTGTTTCCATTTGTCTCGTCTTGGTTGGTAGAACTGCTGGTTGGTGACTTCTTCAAAAGAGGTCCTCTTGCAAATAAGTTAGAGCTTGCTGGAAGGGATATTGTACCTTGTGGAAGTGGAGGAAGAAGCTCGTTTGCAAGGTTCACAATCTCACATATCTAAATAAACAAAAATCCAACATCAGAATTTGCAATCTCGAAATTATCCACCAAGTAATAAAACAATATAACGCGGTCTGAATGGCATAATGTTTAAGACCACATTAATAATTAATCTCTTCCATTTTTTTTCGTCAATGGATAAAAGAAGATAACAGCTCAACCGCGACTAAATGAGCAAGTTACTAAGCCAGGGAAATTATGAAAAGTGTACCTGCTCAGGTGGCCTGCTCAGAGCAGGAGAAACAGACATGTTTCCCACAAGTCCAGATCCAACCAAAATGTCTTTAAGAATGCCACTAATTCCTAAAAGCAATAAGGTCTTTGCTCCCACGGTGGACCCATTTGCACAGGTTGAGAGCAGTCGAATAAGGCCCTATAATCGCAAGCTACATCACATTAGCACAGTAATTATCTTTTTAAGAATACTGCTTACAAGGAAGTAATTACAGCACTTACAGTGTATGTAGAAGTGCTTAGGGAGGCCTGGCCTCCACCAGAATTACTAGCTGAAATAAGTGAAGAAGCCTGGGTGACCAGACCATGATTACAAAGCTCGTCTAACTTGTCGGATGATGTTGCAAAGGCCTCAACAATTCGAGTAAGGCAAACAGAAGCATGTTCTAGAACCTGTGCCCCACATATAGTTTATAAGAAAACGACTTTAAGTCATCAAGTGATTGATAAGACAGTAAACTGTGACTTTGTGCCCAAACCTTTGCATCCTGATACTGCAAGAGATTCGTTAGGTGAGGAACAGCTTCCATCACAAAATCAGCAGCATCCGAGGGAAGTTTCTTACACATATTTGCAGCAGTAGATAGAGCGACTCGCTAAATCAGATACAACAAAAAGTGAGAGCTTGAATCCTCAAAAACAACTGCATTTGAGTAACTACAACAACTCCTGAGGAAGGCAGAAAGCACAAGAAAAAGCTTGCCTGAACCCCAGTTGAAAAGAAATCAAGGTAAGAGAGAACTGCCATAAGTGCACCAGCTCGCAAACACGCAGTAGGGTGCTCTTGCGATATCTTCTTAAGTGCTTGGAGCGACTGTACCCAGTTCAAACAATAACATAATAAACGTCATCATAATCTCTTCCATTACTCATCTAAGCATCCATTCAATAATTCATTTACTAGCAAACACTACTACTTAACCCCAAAACCCTATTACCATCCAATATAAATAGCCAAATCAACGAAATAGAAACTAACAGCAAAACTCAAGAGAGGACCTCTTACTATGTTATTGAGAGATTACTCTTGTGTAACCCTTAACGTGTTTTATTGAACCTTCTACTGTTGATCGTGAACCAAAATGACTTTAATTTCGTACCTATTTTCAAAATAAGCGTCCCCGTTTATTTTAACTGTAGTTCTTACCTGTCCTATCATTTTTCCTGAAGTTGTATAATGGTCTCAAAAAAACTTATCTCTCAGGAGACTTACTCTTACTCAACTATCAAATATCACGATTTTACTATCTAAACTAATGCCCTATGATACAATTCTCCATACAATTTTCATTTTCATTCTGGGTCATTTACAAAATAAAACTATGTCTTAGTGTTAAAGCTTCCAGCTTCCACAAAGGTAACGCCCCGCCCCATACATTCCACCTACCCATCACAAATTCCAAGCACTTAAGGAATTGGGGAAAAACTATTGTAATTCATCCACTCATTCATAAAATCACAAGCATTTAACTCCGATACAATTCTCGACACAATTTTCATTTTCATTCTGGGTCATTTACAAAACAAAACTATGTCTTAGTGTTAAAGCTTCCAGCTTCCACAGAGGTAACGCCCCGCCCAGTACATTCCACCTACCCATCACAAATTCCAAGCACTTGGGGAGTTGGGAGGCAAAACTGTTATAAATCATCCACTCATTCATAAAATCACAAGCATCCAACTCTGATGAAAGAAAAACCAGAAAAAGGCTCGAAAACAGACCTGTTCAGCCAAGTCCATATACTCAATAGTAAGCAACCTAGCACAAAAACAATTAACAGCACCATAATGGACAACAGCAGCAGTAGAAGACGGCAAACCGTCAACCAAATGCGTAATAGCCCTAGCAGCCAATAACATAATATCAGGATTACTCTCATGATTAAGTAACCCAACTAAAACCGGCACAAACGAATCAACAGAGATAGTACTAAGCGAATCCTCGGTCCAAATCGAAAGCAACTCACACAACTGTGTCAATGCCACAACCTGTTTCCCATCCTCACCCTCCGCCCTTAACCCTGTCAATATCTTCTTCAATCTCCCGCTTTGTTGGGACGACGATACCGCCCCTAACCCGCCTAATCCCCCCATTGCGGACGACGGGAGTAAGTCGTCTAACCCGGCCCCGAGTTTTCGGAGCAATCCTTGTAATGCACTACTCGCTGATGTCAAATTCTGGTGTAACAACCCTACATTACCACCTCCCCCTTCTTCACTATCATCATCATCATCATCATCATCTTCTTCCTCCTCCTCATCCTCCTCCTCCTCCATGACGTCGATATTCAACTGCTGCTGCTGCTGTTCTTGGAGTCGTTTACGTTCGGTTTCCAACTCGGTTTCGGCCTCGGTTTCCAAAACCCTAACCCTAACCTCGTGCTCCTTCTCCTTACCTTTATCGGCGGAGCGACGACGAGATGACGTGGGCGCGTCCATTGCGTCGACGGCGGCGGAGGTGGTAGTTGCGGCGGCGTTTGCGGCGGCAAGTCGAGCTCGAGTCCTGGACCGGGTGACCGGCGCAGAGGCGGACGGCGGAGAGGCGATTCGCGTGCGTTTGGAGGCGCGTGTGGTGGGCCCGGCTGCAGAAGAAGAGGAGGAGGAAGCGGAATCCACGCGCTTCCGATTACGAGTTTCCATTCGTCGATTGGATTTGAATGGCGACGATCTTCACCATTTGTTTGGTGAAAACCCTAATTGAAAATCTAGTTACGTTGAGTGAGGTGATAATTTGAAATTGAAGAACCCTAATTGATTCGATTGTATTGTACGGGTGATGTGAGAGTGAATTGGGGATGATGAGTGGAGATAGAAAGGGTGGAGAAATGGAAAATAAAAACCTAGGTATCTATGATTACTAGTTTTAAACCCGTGCAATTTTGCACGGGTCTGTTGTTTCAAAAGTTGTTATTAAAATGTTCGTTGACATAGATTAAGTTTTATATTAAATATTTATCATGTTAAAAATTAATTATATTTAAAAATTAAGAGTAATATTTTAAGTAAAGCAATAAAATCTGTCTTTTCTTGTCTAACAGTTTCAATTGGCCACGGTAATAGTTTAATTATAAAGAAGATTTTAGATTTGAACTACAACTTTCTTTAGCTTGCAATTAGTATAAATGTTATATTAGTGTCAAGTGGTTGGGTAATTATTATAGTAAGATACTCCTTCTTGTCAGCTAAATTTGACTTTCTATTCGGTCTTGTTACTTAAGCGGCCTAAAAAAAGATCGGCTTATATACGATGAAACAAAATTATTTAGACAAAAATTATCATAGGATTAGTAAAATTAAAAATTGTCAAATCTGTTTTTTTTTATTTACACCCGCGCATTGACAAAATGAAAGTTTTGTCCCGTAGATATCTAAAAATGATAGTTATGACCCAATTTCATATTGTACAAATTGTTATTTAGTAGACAAACAAAAATTGACACGTGCACATTTTAAATGATTTAATTAATTTGTCAAACATTTAAACCCGTGAAATTATCATCTAAAGATATACTATAAGATAAACAATAATTTTATATATACTTTATAAATCTCATTAAAATATAGGTCACACCATCCGTTTTACATGTGTTAATTAAAAAGAATACATGAAAAATTAATGTTAAAAAGTTGTAAAATAATAATTAATATTTACAATACTCGAACAAAAAATTACTCCATAAAATAATTACCAAATTACTATTTCTGACCCAAACTCTTAATCTGTAGAAAGAAATAGCTCATGCAAAAGATAATTTGTTAATCTCGTCTTAACATTAAAACGGGTTAAATAACATCTCATAACAAAGTTGTTGCTTAGCCCAATATGTTTCACTTTTAGTTTACTCATTATACTTGACCCATCTTAAATTTAAGACGGAAACACCCGTCTTACATATTTGTGAAAAATAATATGAGACTCGTGAATTTATTATCAGCAACGAATATAAACAAAGTTCATATTAACATATAAAGCTACACGCGGCCCATGTCCAAATAAACCCCTATCATATCCATATTCGTATAAAATCTTGAAAACAAACCCTACCCACCCTTTACTCTCTTTCTCGCCTTTCTTCAGTCATCCCTCTTTCACCTCTCTTTTTACCCTCACCCCTCACCATAAAAAATTAGTGACTAATCAGCACTCTTGAATATGATAATCATTACACATTCACATGTATGATGTTTTTCATTTGTTTATTATTTTATCAGTTTACAGAAATTTTTTAGTCTTATTTTATATCTTACTCATTGTATAAAGTATTGTCATTTATTAGTTCAATTTTTATTTATTTCAAATTTATTCAATATTTTTTCTTTGTTGTTTCATATTTTTGTTCATCAATTTCGACCTTATTTAATTAGTTAATTTTCTTATATAAGTAAGGTGTTTCATAAAACAATATGTTTTAAATTATTTTCTTTTATAAAGCAATATGTTATTTCTTTTAAATATTCACTTATATTTTTGGCGCGATTTAGTTTTGATTATTTTTATAACATTAATATTTTTATTAGTATTTTTTCTCATGATATTATCATTTTTTGAGTCAGATATCCGTTAAGCTTTTATTTTTAATTTAATTTATTAGTTTTTTTATATTTTTGTGAGTAAAGTTTCCATCTTGTGATTTACATCGGCTTATATCAGATTGTTTTTTTTTTTTTTTCACAGTTTTAACTGAATCTTTTAACACCTTCACTTCAAATCACACCCATCTCCCACCACCCTCAAAACTTTGCCGCCACCGCCGTCTTACCCATAAAAATTTGGTTGTTCGAATTTGTAATATGAAGTTTAGTACTGATTTTATATAGTTTTTTTGTAATTTTTTATGTTGATATTGTATTAATAAGTAATTTCAATAATGAAAGTGGGATATTAGAGGGCAAAATAATTAGTGTGGAAAGGAGAGTATTAAATGGTGTGTAATTCTTGTAGGTCCTACTCACCTAAAAAAATGGGAAAAAAGGTGAGTTTTTTCCAGCCAATAGGAAGGCTGGAAAAAACTCCCCTTTTATATATAGGGGGATGCTTTTATACTTTATCACTAGTTTTAAACTCGTACAAAATTGCACGAGTATGCTTTTAAGAACATTAATTTTTAATATTAGTATGAACAAATATTAATAAACCATACACGAATATTTTTATACCTTATTCCTTTTATAATGAGAGTCCACTTTTTTTTTTCATGATCTAACCGTGGATTATTTGTGTTTACATATTAAATTTGTCCTTATTATGATTTTATTTTATAATCTTTTGATTTTTTAATAATGAATAGGGATATTTCAGTACATGAATAACCATCCATAGTTTTTATATATTTATGATCAAAGTTATATAACTCTGGAAGTCTGATCATTTTGTCTTAATTTCGGTTTACTTCCATTTCAAATTCATTTAGTTCAACTTCATTCAGTTTAGTTTAGTTCAATAATTCACTTCACTCTTTTAAAATAAACTCATCTAAAACTTTATAATAATAATAATAATAATAATAATAATAATAATAATAATAATGAAAGCTTTTCAATTTATTTTAATGAAAGATGTCCGCATCTTAAAAAAAAAATAATAATCTCTTGGCTTCCCACCAACTTCATATAAACTTTTCAATTTATTTTAGTGAAAGCTGCGCGCATCTTATAATAAAAAAAATAAATAAATAAATAATAATAATCTTCAGTCTTTAGAAATGTTCAAATTGTTAAGAGTTCTATCATTATTTGTCAATCACCTAGAATTAGAGTTGGCCAACATTGCGGGTCGGCCCGACCCACACTGGCCCGGCCCGACCAACTGGGCTCCAACTTCCCTGGCCCGCTGGCCCGCTACACTGGCCCGCCCAACCCGCTCCCCCAAACCGGGCCGGTCCCGGGCTCCATTTTCCCCGGCCCACACCCCCAGCCCGCCCAGCCCACACTGACCCGCACCCATTTTTAATCATTTTTCCCAATCGGGCCGGTCCACGGCCACCAAATCCCCAGCCCGGCCCGACCTTCACCCCTCTGGCCCACATTATGGGCTCGGGCTCCCTCTCCCAGTCCCCGACCCGCTTCCAGCCCGGCCCGCTGTACAGCTTTACCTAGAATCAATCAAGATGAAATTATAGAGGCCTTAAACCATTAGGCTCTTTAGTCTAGCTCTTACTCTAGTGGATATGCTTTCGTAAGATTGAATTTATGCATCCTTGTTGTTGAATATATGAGAAATATCTTTCTTGCAAAAATAAAAATAATAAATAATAATAATAATAATAATAATAATAAAAGTTGTTGATGATCATAATAAAAGTTGTTGATGATCATAACAAAAGCTGCAATTATAATAATAAAAAAGAAATAACAATAATAATATCATTTATAGTATATTATTTATCATTAATATTATTAATATATTAGTTTATTATTACAACTTATATTAGTAGAAGTGGAAGATCATTGAGAAGTAGGTGCTAATATTATTTAATTCTGCAATTTTTCATGTAAATTAATTTGTTATTATTAACTTGGTACAAATTATATGTACCTCGTCTATAGCAATTAATAAGTTATCAATAACATAGTGCACAAATTCTTGTTTAAGACGACACTATCCAACTTAAGTTTAAGACGGATCCAGTAGCTATATCAAACGAAATTAGAACACATAGTAAAGAACGAAAGATTTGCCGTATATGCACAAATTAAATGGGGTGATATTTGACCTGTTTTATTGTTAAGTGTAGCTTTCCGTCTCAAGAAAGAAGTTAACTTTTTACTACACAAATTCTCATTTAAGACAGAAGTACGCCACCATCTTCACGCCAAGACGGGTCAAGTAATAACCCATTTGTATAGATAAGACAGACGTAAATTATTTCCTAAACATTTCACTTTTATTTTAATGAACATATTTGACCCGTTGACATATTTGACACATTTGAACCTTGAGACGGATATATTCACTTAGGAGTATTATACATTCACTTAGATGGGCCCGAATATACCATGTACAATTCCTTAGCAAGTTGAACGTATACCCACATAATCAGAGGCCCAAGCTCATAAAATGCATGGAACCCTAGGTCTCCGTACTCTTATCTAGAACTCCCTCAGCAAACTCACCTTTTCACACTCTCACTCTCAACTTTCCAAGTCTCGCCTCACTCTCGCTACCCTATCTTTTATATTCATCGATCACAAACTGAAATAATATTATATACGGATAAATCAATCAACTCATCATTTTATATGTTTTCATACCCATCTTCATCTGTAATTCTCATACCTATGTACTCATTAAATTATCGTTACATTATTATAATGTATTCATGTTCATTATTGAAACTAAACAACTGAAATGATCTTATATACGGAGTCCATAATAAGGATTTGTGTTTGCATGTATCAAGGGATTAATTTTTGGTTAGTAATAATTATTTTCAATTTAGTTTTTCAAACTTTTGGATCTGAGACACACAAGATCACCCATTTTTGGAATTGAAATTATAAAATTTATTTTCAATGTTTGGACGTACTGTAAATTTGTTAATATAATATTTGATGTGTGAATATATATTTTGTAACTTGTTAAAGAAAAAAAAATTATTAGTTTTTTTTACGTGTTGTTGCCTTGACTTTCCGTTTCGATAAAGACTACGCTTAAACATTTGAAGGATTATTTGTTTTTATAAATATTTATTAGGAGAATTCAGTGTTTTTGATTTATTATTGTCATTTAAATAATTAATTAATGTATAATTGTATTTGTAATCATGAAAATTGTACTCCGTAATATTTTATTGTACTAATTCTACTGTATAATGATCCAAAATGTTGGGTTTGTTCAATATTTAGTGTAAAAGTGTATTGTCACATTAATATACCTATTATGAATTGCATTACCAGGCTTAAAGTTAATTAAATTTTCGTGACATCGGAGAAAACTATTTATTTAGCAAAATAGGAAAGACATGGAGAAAAGTTATACTCGGTAAATATTAAGTACAAAGTACACTAAAATTGGTGTGCAAATTGTGGTGGGTCCCACTTGAGAAAAAATTAAATGAAAAAGTAGACTAATGACGTGGCTTCATGAGGGATCAAGAAATGCTTGGGTTTTAATATATAGGGGATTTGGATTTGGAATAAGCGTCATTAAAGACGGACGTATCGGTTTTCAATGAAGATGGGGGCGGATTTTTTCAATGATAATTAGTGAATTATTTGTGAGTGGGTTGGAGATTTCTTTTTACCAATACTAGTCACGCCGGCATCCAACTCTTCTGACGCGTTTCTAAACGTAAAAGATGTATAGCGATTATAGAGTAACCATAGATATGTTATGTGTCTATACAAAGTAATTTAGACATAATTACTCCCACAAAAAAAAAACACAACTAAACAATACTTCCTCCGTTCCATTGAATTTTTTACGTTTGCTTTTTGCACAAATAATAAGAAAAGTCAAAAATGTGGGGTATTCATATGCTTTCTTAATAAGATAAGAACTATACTACGGAGTATAAGATAACAAGACTATACAATTTGGAAGAAACCATCTTCAATAAGTGGAAATTAAGCTTTCAATCAACAAGACTATCTTTCTCGCCTTTAAATTTTTTGATAAGAAATTAAGATGGCGGATCGTCGAAGTAACTTGAGTAAATTATGAAAGCTCATCCTAGACAGTCTTGAGCTTGACGTGTGCATAAAAAAATAGTTCGTGATATATCCGTTTTTTAGATTGAAAAAAAAAACAAATAACATCTCACTCGCATAGATAGGATAAGTTTTTTTGCTACTTTATAGACACTCGGCTTTTGTTTGTTATCAATTTAAGACGAATACTCTCGTCTTAAGCTTGAATTTGGGGTACATAAAAGCTTATTGCCATATTTGCAATTACCTACACTTCCTTTATATATCTTTGGGATATTCCACCGCATACCATTTAGTATTTTCGGTTTCTATATTGTACCATTCTCTTTTTAATAATTTATGTTGTGCCCCTAAATTAAAATTTTTACTTATTTCTGCATGATGATCTTCATCAACTCTGCATTAACTTTATAACTTATCAGACAATTGTATTTCGACATTTATTATGGCTCATTAATGCCTTATTAGTGTCCTCTATGAAATTTATTTAGCAAATCACTTTTAAAAAGCACAACATACTATTTAAAAACTTTCGTTATGAATTATGAAATAATAATGAAGATTTCGTGAATTGTTAGCTAAATTATACACTATTTGATGGGTAAATAGATAGTTCGGCAAACTAATAGGTAATCAAGTGGGATATCGAGTAATTATAACGGTAAATAGACGATTTAATAAATCAACTAAGAAACTAATTTAGCAAAAACAATCAATAAGGTCATTATGTAGACGAATGATAGATTGTAGGGGTACACCATAAAAAATTTAAATTGTAGGAATACACCATAGAAAACCAAAAAAACTCGGGTAGAATTTCCTCCTCAACCAATAAAATTAGACAATTGAGTGTTACATTAGAAGCATATGCTTTAGTCAAGTGCCACATTTCACGTATACAAAGCCATAACCTACATCCCCCATCTAAGGTTTCATGCTCGTCATCACTTTTCAATCCTCTTTGAGTCTAAAGCGATCTTACCTCTTAAATTCATCAATCTTTGTAAGTTTGGTATTATTTTATCAACTTTTTCGTATATTATTATTAGATTATTAATTAGGATCCTTTTTATGATGGAAACGTGATTGTGGTGATAATGAAGGTTTCGTGGGTGGCTCAGAGGAAGAATGCTACGTTGTCGAGGAAAATTTTATGTAGTATATCGCATTAAAGATAACTATGTGTTTTTCTCTAATTGTGTTTATAGAAAGTAAATCAATAACTTTATATGATAATTGATTGTATGATTATTTGATTGTGTTGTAATCTATGCATATGATTTATACGTTTTATGCTTTTAATGTTTTTGCTGTCGCTTTATTTACAATTTCTTATATTTTTGCGCAAACTAGGGTTCAAATACGAACTCTAGTGTCGTTGTGGTGGCGCAGTCCTATAGGGTTGGTCGTGGTCTATGATTCAGCCCCCTCTTTGTGAGGGAGGCTAGGGTTTGCTCTTGGTGAAATATTAGGATTTTGGTTTGCTACGTCATTGTTATAGTGTGTTGGACTATAATTTCGGGTACGTGGACAACTATGTTATACTTGGGTCACATATAACTAAGTTCAAGTGATGTTATAAGGCGGTGTACTATAACAAGTCTCGTTGTGATGACGCGACAGTTAGTGTCGTGAAGTCAACTACTCGATAATGGTGCTATGGTGGACTAGATTGTAACATAATAGGTTTTCTAGTTAGTTATATTATAACCTCGTACAAATAGCTAAGGTTATAGTTGAGGTTATTGTAACTTTACTAGGGTTAAGTGAAGGTCATAGTTGGAGGCATTATAACATTATTATAATGTTATATGCTTATGTGTCTGGTGTTATGGTGACTCGGACTATATCATGACTTTCGTAGTCTACGTTATAGCTCAAGGTATTATAACGTTGGTTCATTTGTGTTTGTTTATGTGAGGTGTTATAGTTAGTAGGACTATAACACTATGTTTGCATATCTTCATGGTTACTCTTATTCTTATGATGAGTTGAACAGTCAGTTATATTATTCATGTGTTTAGTCGTGATGTAATTCACGTATGGCTAGACAGTCGGTTATACTGTTCTTGAAGTTGAGTCGTGACGTTGTTCACGCATGAGTAGTACCGTTAGTTATGTTGTGCATTTGTTGTTGGCTGGTTGAATAGATGATGATAGTATCAGTCTACCCTTCGGAGGTTTATTTTGGTATATGTTCGGGATTGACTAGGGGCAGCTTGTTATACGCTATGATCCCCGTGTGTCATTCGCTGTATCGTTATTGCATCGAGAGTCTGGCCAAGTCTTAGACATATAGGTAGTGGTTATACGCTATAGTACCATGAATGCAGTTCTTTATATGTCCACACCGATGGAGGCAGCTCGTTATACACTCCATCAGTTAGAGACATATCATTATACGCTATAGTGGTTAAAGGCAGTTCGTTATACGCTTTAACGGCGTTCATTCTATTCACTAATGCTTTGTTGCTTGTACTGGTGCCTTTACTATTATAGAACATGCTTATGGTCTAGTTAGTGTTTGTGGTCTAGGAGATTTTTTAGTTGCATTCTTTTGAAAATGGCAATGTCATGGTAAGTTTGTCTGCATATCAAGTTGTATAAGTTGCCTCACATGTCGGTTACGACTGCATTCAATTGTTATTGATTGTCATTTCATTCAGCCTATTGTAAACATGACTGGAAGCGATTGATTGTCTACCCTCATTTTGAGGTTGAAATGGATGTCACTTGTCTTCTTGTTCGGGATGGAGAGACATATGGCGAGAAAACATAAACTATCAAGTTTTGTTTTAGAGTAAAGAACATTCGATATTGTATACTTGTTAGCTTTAATTTGGATTTTAGTTTCAATCCAAATTGGTCAGATATTTCTGCCACCTTGACCCACTCCTTTTGTTATACACTTATCATTACTAATTATTATATTATTTCCTTTATTATAGAATATGGGTTGGTACATTATATTTCTAACTATACAAACCCCAAAATCAAAAAAAAAAAAAAAAAACGAAAACCGAGCAAAAAGCCCAGCGGACTGGTCCGACTCCACCGAGTCCTCAGACTAACTCGATCGAGTGCCTTACCTACTTGACCGAGTAACACCAACCCGAAAAATGCCCCAATTCCCATGCTCTTACTCGGTTGAGTACCTCCATTGACTCCACCGAGTCAAACCTACTCGGCCCGGTATCACTTCAACTCGCTCGAGTCCTCCTTTAAGGAATACACAACATTACAAATTGAACCTTTAATTTTGACACAATGAACAAGTAATACACAAGCGTGTCTAGAACATTAAAAGCATATCACCAACAAAGCGAAAAGCTCCTCAAACGGAGTGCAAATTAACAATACAAAAAAATGTACAATACCGTTCCCTTTTTTCCCAAGAAATCCCCCCTTGGCCCTTACAAATAACAAAGTCTTAATCTTTTACTTATAGTCTTCTCCAAATATCTTTCCAAGTTGAACTATACTAATATTACTCCCGATACAAACAAAAGCATGTAGACAATAATGGTTTATTATATATATTATGAAATATTCTATACAGATTATCATGACGAGACTTGACTAATTGTAAGTTCATTAACAAATAATGTCATATGTTAATTCCCAAACCCGTGTTCGACAGTGACAAACATTTGGTCGTGGGCGACAATGCCATTGCAAGTACATACATACACTTACTACAAAGAGATTTTGCTGCTAATAAAGAAGCATCGTCTATAAGTCCGTTCCAACATATTTGCTGATCCGCTAATACCAAGGCTAAGATGCCTATCGATATGATTGCGAAAGCAAATAACGAATTTTAACGAACTTGTAATGTCAAGTGTGAGGCGTGAGGCATGATAAAATGTGCGCAACCAACAAAAATAACGAATAAAAACTCATATTTAACTCGTAATTCGACCTTGAAAATGAATTAATGGGTATCCAACGAAATAATTACCTTGCTCAATCGCTAGATAGATATTTGAAGTACAATCTAAAAACTAGAAGTTTGATCAAACTTTTATAGTGTTTTCAGATGATTATTATTACTTGAATGAACTGAAATATAATACAAAACATCCATTACATATTTACTGTCTCGTCAACCGACAAAACTCCTATACATGTTATAAAATAATCAATATTCCTAAACTTAATCGACATTAAATTAAATTTAAAGATTAGTTTTATTTCAACTTGACTACTACTCTTCTAATCGACCCAACTTCCCACAATCCGATTTCACTTAACTTAGCATTACGCCTTTATTCAACAACAGTCCAATTTTGAAACAATCACAAGTCAGTTTAGCTTCAAGGAGCGCAACCACATGAGGTTGCTCCGATCCTTGCCCTTGCAATTTAGACGAGCTAATTAACACGTAATCATCCACGATTGTATCACCTATGGTCTTATGCTCGTGCAACGAGTTGGTCATTATTAAATTTGACGACCTTGATTATATGTCATGGAGCTCAATAAAGGAAGAACGTTTGGTTTTTAGTGAAGATATGGTTTTGGTAACGTATCTTGATGCGGTGGGTTGCGTACTTGTGTTATAATGATTATAATGACGAGTACATATCCGTCTAAGTGGATGATAAGGGTAAAGTCGCGTCACCTTAACCAAAGTAAACCTAATTCACTACTAACTAATAGTCAGCGGTAAGCAAGGTATCGAATCCACGGGGAGGCGGTAGTATTCTAATCTGTTAAACTAAGTTCGTCTCTATAGTAACAATTCGGGGTTTTGAGATTGAGTTTCTAGTCTAAAAGCAATCAATAACAATAACTAATAATAAACAATACCAACTAATAATAAAAGGTTGAAAACAATAAGATTAAAAGTCTAGGGTCTCAGGTTCACTAGGATTATTGTTCAGGGGTAAGGATGTAGTCAACTATCATGCAATAAAGTTATCTAAGGTCACAAGATCGGTCGATTCAATTATGCCTTTTAGATCTACAATTAAACATGCGATCACTATCATTAAACGAGTTCTATTCAATTATCGTAGCCTATCTTAGTCTTAACCCGGTCGGTGTCAGTCCTAATTCGCGAGACTAGTTAATTAATCCTGGCCAGTAATCAAACAACTAGAATTAAAACGATAATCAAACGATAACCATGCAATTACAATTCAATTAATTAATCTACCCCTTCTAACAATCCTAGATCCCCTTTCAACCCCAGAAAGAAATTTAGCTACTCATAACGATATTAATAACAACAATATTAAATAAAGTAAACATAATTAACAATAACGAAAGGAGTAACAAAGAATAATTAAAGAAAGAGAAGATAATTAACTAAATAACAAAGGAAGATTAAAGAATACCGATTACAAGCTTGAACTAAAGACAATAGTCTTGATGAATAAAATTCCAGAGGCAAAGCAAGCTAAATCAGGTTTTTCTAATATTCAAGCATAAAACCATGAAAGCATGTCTAATTATGAAAGACGAGCTTCCCTTTTATAATACAAATCTAATTAATTAGGTTAACTAGTTTAGGAAAATACGAAAAGTCGTCAAAAAGCTAGGTTGCTCAATCGAGCAAGGGACTTCTGCTCGATCGAGCATGACAACAGTGCGACTCGATCGAGCAAACATCCTTGCTCGATCGAGCATCCTTCATTATGGCTCGTTTCTTTGGTTTTCTTCATTCCTTCTTCATTGCTCTCGATTCCCGTGCCTAACATTCTACGATCCGACTCCGCCATGCTCCATATCTACTCAAAAAGCTCCAAATGCATCCAATCTGCGTTAAAACATAACAAAAGCGGCAGAATCGATATTCTAGCTAAAATAGCATAGAAATAAGCAAGGAAATACGGTAAATCAAGTTATATGTGTCTAAGGGAAGCATAAAATATGTATATAAATAATGATTATCAGTTGATGCGTTCAAGTGGGGGCTTATAATAATCTCGTATATCAACTTGATAATTTTAGTACCTACAAGTCTAAGGTTGTTCGTTGGAGCATATAAGATCTAACATGAACTCAATGTAGTTGGAATTGTCGTATGTGAGTGACTAATCGGGTCAAATAGTATGTCGATTTTTGACCACTTATGGGATCCTTACGATCATTTACTTCGACCTAGGTAATTAGATATTTACCGAGATGCAGGCATCGTGTCACAGAGAAAAAACTTTAAAAAATATTGGATTAATGAATTTGTGATTTGTTTTGATCTCCCCTCCTACGTGTCTCTTACATAAAATGGTGGACCTCCATAAGAGTATATCAAAGGGGGACGATGATCCTCTCCATTACGCTCCTCTCTCAAGTCTCAATTACCTTCCATTACTTATTAATGGTCCAGATTTTAATCCGGAACGATCTAACGATCAAGTGCTTTGATGAGGTGTATAAAGGATAATGATTTTACTCCGTATATTAGTGTATTAGAGAAAATAAAAGATGATGGAGAGATAATGTAATTCAGATGATCAATACCCCTAAAAAGGTGTTGGGTTATCGCTATCTACCTACAAATTATACTTACCTTAATAATCACAAAACATTCATTCTATAATAAAAGCTCCATTATTTTACACCAAAAAATAATAAAAATAATAATAATAAAAAACGCTCCATATTTTCTAACTAATCCCTATTACACTCACGTTACATCAACGTTACCTTTTTCTCACAGAATCACATGACACTTAACTTAATTACACCAAATTAAATTCTGCTAATCTTCATTCCCTCTTAAAATTTGAGCGTTTTACCGACAAATTTTCCCTTTTACGTGGATATAGAAATAACTAATTCTCTATATTATACTTGGTAATGACAATTAACTCTACTTTATTACATAAAAAAAACCGTTTTTTTTAATCTAACCTGTTTGATCCAAAGTTTTGTCCTTTTGAACTGGGTTTTCTGAGATAAATTCTGGGTAATTGTTAGTTTTTTGATTAAGTGAGAGATTTTATGATGGGTTGGTTTAGTCCAATTTTGAAGATTTTCAGTGTTATATTTGGTTTTGTGGGATTTGGTATTGGAATTACAATTGGTCTTACTGTTGGTTATTATCTTTTCATTTATTTCCAGCCTTCAGATGTTAAGGTAATTACATTTTGTGATTTTGTGTAGATTTATTTGATTGATTTAAGTTTGTTTCATTATTTTTTGTGTGCGTACATCCGACCCCCTTACTCTGCAATTTGCGAGAGTCATTGAGACACTTAGTATCGATGTTGTTGTTATTAAAGTTTGTTTTTGGTGTATTGCATGTTACTCGTATGATATTATGATGTTGTAGTTTTGTTGCTAAAAAATGAATAGTTTACGGAGGTTTATCAAGTGCGCACCAAAGGCAGTGGTGTAAATTTACTCGTCACCCAAAAAAAAAAAATGAATAGTTTATTGTTTGCATGATTTTTTTTTTTGTTTCTTCTGCTATGGACTTCATGATCAGTGGCGGAACTAGGGGTTAGCAGGGTTGAAATTTTGGTTAAATTCTTCTAGTTTTCTTCCCTGGTTTACCTTAATGTATTATTAGTCCGATCCGCTGAGGTTTTTAGCGCCCTAACTTGAAATCATGGTTCTGCCACTGTCCATGGTGAAGATAAAAGGGAATATGGGATGTTGTGGAAGTGAGTAATATCAGGGGTTGGATTTTTAGGGAGAATCGGCTTTTACAAACGACTGTACAACTGATTGGAGTTCACAGGTTGATGTTGTTTGCATGTGGGATGCGTCTGGACTTCATTCAAAATGACGATGATGTTTGTTATTGGACTGTTGGAATGGGCGTGTTATTGTGATTTTGGTTATGATCCTGATGAACTGAAAACAAGTGTTACCGGCATCTCACTATTAGAAGGCTGCTTTGCTTTCTGAATGTCGGATATCATTGTTGATGCACTCCTATCGTTTGTCTTATAGCTACCTTAAGACACTTCTATTCTTTTCTGAAGCCTGAGTACACCCTGAGAGTAACTGAAACCATCTCTATTGCTTTGAATTACTCTGCACGTTTGCAGCCTTATGTACTTTAATCCTTTCATGTCCTGTATTATCCTGGTTTCACGGTTTCACCACAGGACTGCTTGTGCAAGGTTTGGCGTTGCACTGCTTTTTGGCTTTAGACATAGAGGCAGTGATGGTTGGATACCTAGTGAGTAATCAGTAATGAATGGTTCTGTTAGGTTGCCATCTGCATTCTGGTAGTAGGTGGATTAGTTCTTTGCCGTACTTTCTTTGTTTTGAACTGAATTAGAAAAGTAGTGATTGTTGAACAGTATTAGATTAATGGAAGTACTTGAGCCCAGCTTAGTTTATTAGAGTGGGTACTCGACCCACGCTTGCCTTCCGAAATGTACTTTTTGAAATTTTATTTCTGCTAAAGTTGGGTTGTTTGATTCAATTTTATATATCCTGCTATTTTGCAATAATAATGGAATAGAGATGAGTGGTACTTAGATTTTGTATCACCTTCTCAGTTGCATTTCAAAGTGTTCTGATATTTGTAGTCCATAATGGATGCGAGCTTTTGGTGAGGTGGATTGCGCTCTATTACCATAACACTATAGTATTTTGAACAAAAGTAAATATACATATGTAGGTAGGTAGATTAATCTCTTGCACATTGTAAAATGCCAACCCCTATAAATCTTAACATAACCCACGAGCCCGAACATTCCTAACCTATAATTCATAGTAACACCGTAAAATAAATCTTCTCAAAATAATTAGTTTATACAATCATTTTCCAATTTTTTTTTGGAAAGACATTTTTTATAACTCTTGGATTTTAGTACATATCGAGAACTTCATGTCTGTATATTGTTTACCTTAAAGAGATTGAAAATGCAAATATTATGCGGGAAATAAGATAAAAAGCATGCAATATAAAAACCAACTGCAACCATTATCTTTATCATGTGAGGCAATTATGCAATTGTGTCGGACTCATACATTTGAATAATATGTTCATAGATATTTTGTAATATAATTTACCATCCCATGAATGAACGGCAAATGTTGACCAGAGGAATCTGTTCAGTTTCGTTTTATATCAATAGTATAAAAACTGTAAATGGATCATCTGCTTGAAGCTGACCAGTTACTGAAAAGATATAGTGCCTAAGGGCAATGTTGGTAGAAAGTCAGTGAAGCATATTTTGTTGATGATTGTTATTGGCAAATGTGTTGGCATTCAGGATCCTGATATCAAGCCACTGGTGGAGCAAGATGCAGAGATGCTTGAAAAGCTGCTCGCTGAAATACCCCTTTGGGTTAAAAACCCGGATTATGATCGTGTAAGTATTTGTGGTTGTCTGTCAATCTGTCATCATGTTTGCTCATCAAGTGGCTTGTGAGTTGTGGCTCTAATAGTATTGTGACCCGTTTCTGTACTCCCTTCTTTTCAAACAGATGGATTGGCTGAACAAATTTATTGCTAAAATGTGGCCCTTTTTGGATAAGGTATTTTTTCAGTTTTTTTATTTTTATTTTGGATTAAATATTTGTTGCATGTTAGTTGCTTTTTGTTGAGGTAGCTATTATGTTGTCCTCTTGATGCAGGCAATATGCAAGACTGTAAAGGATATTGCAACACCTATTATTGCTGAACAAATTCCAAAATACAAAATTGATTCCGTTGAATTTGAGAAGCTCACGTTGGGATCGCTACCACCAACTTTTCAGGGTCAGTGTCTCTTGTATCCTTCACTACTTTGTGATTTTGCAGTGGGTGTTTTTGGGAGATAAGAAGTTAAGAACTATCTCCCTGACTCATAATCCTATAATTTTCATCCTCTCAATTCTTGGGATCTGTTTGTTTCTGACTCAATCTAACAGTCTCACCAAGAACCTTTGATTCACTGCTGGTGACTGAGTCCTAATTGGGTGCAGCGTTAATAGAGGCGGTATTGTAAGAGACAGTCTGTTATTTTCTGCTTACCATGTCTGGACTCACTATGAGGTCATGACTCATGAGTTGTTGCTGCTAAGAACTTGCAGAAAAAGCAAACATAAAACTAGTAATAGTTAGTTAAAACTCAAAAGACATCCAAGTTTATTTGTCTTGCATATGGCGAAGGTGAAGGCTGGTTAGTTTACATTGATAAATCATACAGGTTTTTCAATAGAAGCTTGAATGGAAGTCTTCCATACCATTAAACATGGTTCGATGTCCTACTTTTTAGTTCCACTGTCCATGTTGAATGCTTACACCTTGTCTGCTTTAATCAGTATTGTTCTGCAATAGTCTTGTAGTAATGTTTTTACAGGAATAAGATATTGGTAACGGTTTAACCTTTTTTTATTTCTTTTTTCCCTCGTGATCTTGCAGGAATGAAAGTTTACGTCACAGATGAGAAAGAGTTGATAATGGAGCCATCTCTGAAGTGGGCTGGAAATCCTAACATTATGGTAGCCGTGAAAGCATTTGGTTTAAGAGCTACCGCACAGGTAAACTGACTTCAATATTGTAAAAGTAGAAAGTGTGCTTCCCATTCTCTATCAGGGAAAGCTGACTAGTGTAGTTATTTGAAATTTTGTCAGGTGCTGGATCTTCAAGTGTTTGCTTCTCCCCGTATCACTCTAAAGCCATTGGTCCCAAGTTTCCCATGTTTTGCCAAAATATATGTTTCTCTTATGGAGAAGGTCTGTGACAAACTGACTAGTATCTCGCTGTTGTTTCCTTCCATTTGTATTGGTTGGTTTCATTAAAAGTTCAGTCTATCAACATATTGTTAGCCGTATAGCTGCTGCCCATGAATGAGTATTATGTTCTAATTATTATTTGCGACTCTTGATGTTACTTCTTTGAATGCGGATATGTTAATCGCACATTTGTCTACCCTTTGAACCTTTACTTTTTTTTTAAAGCTCTTTCTGTTTCCACTTCCAATGGCGCCCAAAGACTCATTACTCCTTGGTTCTTGATTATGATGGAATAAGTCAAAATGGTCCACTAAAGTGGTTGCGCTTCTTTCTATTATGAAGTATCAGTCCTTCTATGCAGTTATCGACACAATTTTCATTTTGGGTCATTCCCAAACAGCCTCTCCGTATTGCTAACACAAGGGTAAGGGGCTGCGTACATCTGACACCCCCCTACCCCGCAATTTGCGGGAGTCATTGAGACACTGGGGTTAGGTGGTTGTTTTTCACAGCTCTTTCTGTTTGCTCTTGTTGTCTTGTTCGCTCATAAAGTATTAACACATATTTTGCCTTGCAGCCACATGTTGACTTTGGGCTAAAGCTTTTAGGAGCTGATCTTATGTCGATTCCGGGTCTGTACAGGTTTGTCCAGGTATATTGTTTCTGAAGTGCTGAATTTTTTCCCTCGTCGTTCTCGTATAGACAAATAGACATCAGCGAAGCTGTCATTGCAGTAATTTATATTTTTGATTCGTTAGAGGTTATGAAAGGAACTTGCTGTACGAAATCATTAATAATGCAGACTCCTTGGAATCTAATTTCGTTACTAAATAATTTCTGGATATTTGTGTCTTTTGGCAGGAGCAAATCAAAGAACAAGTTGCTAAAATGTATTTATGGCCACGTACACTAGAAGTGCCTATCCTGGATCCAGCAAAGTATGAGCCTTTCCGTTAATCTTCTGTACCCCCAGTCCCCCACGGCCTCACCATGTCGTTTATATTTGTCCCCAATTGGCTTTGGAGGTCAAATGGTGGTGACTTTAACTGATTTTTTTTTTCTCATGTTACAATAGCTATGGCTATTAAAAATTAATTATGGAAATAATTTTTAATAAATCAACATGACAAATTTATATATCTACACATTTTGTTCATGGTCAAAATTGACATTATCTGACCATTAAAGTCAAATAAGACAACAAATTTGGAATGGGAGAACTCGGAGAAGTATGTATTAGATATAGTCATACTGCTGCGCTATATTGATCTTTGTGAGCTTCCAAATTCAGAGCTATGAGGAGGCCTGTTGGCATTCTAAATGTCAAAGTTATAAAAGCCATGAAGCTAAGAAAGAAAGATCTTATGGGTGGGGCCGATCCTTATGTGAAACTAAAGCTCACTGATGACAAAGCTCCATCGAAGAAAACGTCTGTGAAGCACAAGAATTTAAATCCTGAATGGAATGAAGATTTTCATTTTGCTGTTAGAGACCCAGAGACGCAATCTTTAGTACTAAATGTCTATGATTGGGAACAGGTAAATATCGAGTGATCTATCGGGTTCATTTCTATGCTTTATTTCTAGTTTCTAATGTTTTCTTTCTTCTTTCTGCATATTAGGTGGGGTCACCTGACAAAATGGGCATGAATACTGTTTCTTTGAAAGATCTTACCCCTGATGAACCGCAACAGTTTACGCTCGACCTTCTCAAAACCTTGGATCCAAATGACCCTCAAAATGAGAAATCACGTGGCCAGATCGTTGTTGAGTTGACATACAAAGAAAACGATAAGGATGATCTTGGAGCAAATTTCTCAGATACAATAGTAGAAGCTCCTGAAGGAACGCCTGCTGGAGGAGGGGTGCTTGTTGTGATTGTGCACGAAGGTCAAGATTTAGAGGGAAAACATCATACAAATCCGTCTGCCCGTGTTATTTTCAGAGGAGAGGAGAGGAAAACCAAGGTAGTTTGTTGCAATTTTCTTCGTTTTGTTTTATTGATTTATTATGATAAATTGATAACAAAGCTGTTTTCCAGGCAGTAAAAAATGTGAATTCTCAATGGGAAGTTTAACGTTGCTCACTGCACTTCTTCTCTAGCCACTTGTATTATATTTTTGCTTCTGTATCAACTTGTTGGTTTGCGGACACAAAGCTAGCTCTTTTAGTTTTGGGCCGGGTCTCCTCGGGCCAGGTCAATTATGGGTCGGGTCGGGCGGTTTTGGGTCGGGTCAACATTGGGTCAATCAAATTTCGGGCTGGGTCATAAGCAGGTCAGTCCCTTTCAGTTCTCGGGACAGCCTTATCGGGTCTGGTCAACTTTGTCAGGTCTGGCTAGAAGTATGAGAAATTCGTCTCTGTCCAAGTGTCGGACTCAATTATTTCACTCAATTTTTGACATAAAATAGAGCTTCTAAGTTTCATACATGTGATGAATTTTGGACATTGCTGTGTAAGGTAATAGGAAGTGTCGCAGTAACATGGGTCATCAACTCATCTGACAGTGATACTTGTGATCTGGTTTAAAACACGTTAGTATCAAAATTGCTCTTATGACTCCCTTCACACAATAAAAATTACATAATACGTAGTATGTAGTAGTTTCTTTTTGGCTATTTTCAATATCTGTCATTCTTTCCGAGAAATACTTGTGTCCTCCGGGAGGACGTCCTCCTTACACTCAAAGGAGGAGGACCATCCTCCTCATTTTCATTTTTGTCCTCCTCCTTTGAGTGTAAGGAGGACGTCCTCCCGCAGGGCGCAAGTATTTTTCATCGTTACTCTTTATCTTGAAAAGTGTACTGCAAGGTGGCATGTGGAACCTTATGAGCAAATCTCTTTTGAGTTTCTTAAAGCTACAAATTTGGTGAATAATACGCTACAGTGATTTAAGTGCTGCTTTTCTGTCTCATGGTGTAGACTGTGAAGAAGAACAGAGATCCAAGATGGGAAGAAGAGTTCAGTTTTGTTTTGGATGAGCCGCCTACTAGTGACAAGCTGCATGTCGAAGTATACAGCACCTCTTCAAGAATGGGCTTACTGCATCCCAAGGTATTTTCAACTTTTTGGTTAAAAATAGGAATATTTCCGCTTTGTTAATATTTCCGCTTTGTTACCCTGACTTTTGAGTTAATTCCATGTTGGCACCACGATGTTTCACTCATTTCACTTCGGTGACTTGGAGGTTTTGAACAATCCATCAGACCTGTCTTTTTCGAAAAAATTCATAAACTAATGACAGTTGCAAGAATAATGAAAGGCGCAAATTAACATTCATCTAGATACTTAGGTGGGGTTTTAACATAATTTTATGAGTAAAACTACGTTATATGGGTTTTTAACATAATTTTATGAGTAAAACTACGTCATATGGGTTTTTAACATAATTTTATGAGTAAAACTACGTTATATGCTTAAACACTTAATTTTGGTTCTATTACACTAATAAGGTCACCAAATTGAAAAATTGAAAAACTACCTTGGTTAAACTTGTGAAACCGCGAGATATCAAAGGAGGATTAGCTCAAAGCTCGTGGAATTTTCTAAAAATACTTTCCGAGGATGCCGTATTAGATGCACGACATTTTTTTATAGTGTTTTATATAAATTTTAATAAAGCGCCTGAATAGAATACGCTCAAACTAAAGCGCAGTCTGGTCGAGTGAATCCTGTAACCCAAGGTTGCTTGCGCGGATAGTGGTTAAAATTTACACAAAATTGTTATGGTTTGCAGGAATCATTGGGGTACATTGATATAAGTCTAAGTGATGTGGTGAATAACAAGCGCATCAATGAGAAATACAACCTGATAGACTCGAAGAATGGGCAGATACAAGTCGAGCTTCAGTGGAGAGCAGCAGCGACCCCTAAGTCGTAAACTCCCAAGTTCTTTAAATACAACCTTATATATGTCTTTGATTTTAAACTACTAGCTGGTGTTAGAGGTCCCAAAACTCTGAATTTGATAATAATTTGTATTTTATGCTTCTTAAACTCGTCGATGCATGTTTACGGTCTAAGTGTCTGATTTTGACTATTTTCTAAATTTTTATAGGGAACAGTTTCGTAAGTGATAGCCAAAGTCTATTGTATGTATCACAGATTCATAGAACAACAAATCTCGCTTGTGACGACCTTTTCAAAAGGACCTTTCAGGCTTTCACTACCTTCTCTCCCGCTTGCTCTTATTTTAATCAGTTGTGGAATGTCTTTTTTATAAGACCGACACAAATGAGAATTTGTGATAATAGAAATACATATGAGAATTTGTGAGTAATAGTTAAGTGCTTACCGAGTGTTGTAGGCTTGTAGCGTTACCTCTCCACTCGTATCCTCGCTTGATATTGCTGCGGGGTTAGGCCAGGCTACACGAGTAAATGGTTTAAGCTTGATCAACGTCGAAACCCAAAACCGGTTTGGTCAAGAGCACATGAATTCGACAAACAAAAACTGGGCCTCGACTCGCGAGTAAGCCTTAGCACAATAAAGCTTGGATTGGTAGGCTAGGCACGTTTTGTCATTGTAATTATTTGGGATCATTTAATATATGAATCAAATATCTAAAGATTAATAGGAAAATATATTAAATCTTAGGTTTTTTAGCTCAATGATTATAAGCCAATTGACAAATCAAGTTTGAGCTGATTAAATGCGGATTTGGGTTGACCATTTAGTGTACCTAACATAGTATCGTGGATTTGAGGGATTTAATGGTCCACGATTCCACAAGAAGCAAAATGGATTAAGAGAGAGCTAGTTTAGTTAGATTCTTATCCTTTGTAAATTGTAATTGTGGCGAAAAAAATAAAATGTTTAAAACTTTCATTTTATTTGTTATATTATTTTAATTAGAGTGATATAGATAAATTCGGTACCACTTGGTGGCTTTTTTAAAACTGATCGGTGTCTAGAGGTCTTCTAATCTAAGATTAATAATTATCTATAGTAACCCATAATACACCATACATATTTTCTAAAGTACTTGTTTCTTCAAAATTTGTACAAAAATAGTGTCATAATAGCGGGAAACTTTTAATCGTTTGATTTATGAGTTGCGTAACGATAGTCGTATCTAATTTGAGGCTCCAGTAAAAGCACAAAACAATTGACATTTATAGAATACTTTTAATTATAACATTATCGTTATTTAGTTTAACCAATATAGTTAATGAAATTAATTTTGAAAGTTATAGATAACATATTGATCAAAACTTACTTTTCAAAGCTAGTTGATTTCTACCTAATCAACAACTCAATCAGAGGTGATCAAACGTAGGTTGGGATCCAACATTCACGGTGACTAACATGAATTTTATGACTCATTAACACACGTTACTCAAAGTGGTGAGACTAACCGCCGTAAATAAAATGTATAAAAGATCCGATTGTTTTTAGATATATCAAATGAACCGAATTTAATAAACGGGACAACCGATTAACAACCTTTGTCGCATTTTGGCCCATCACAACAAAATCCTATCACCTCAGAAAAAAACAAATCAATACAAACCAATTAAAATAAAATTCACACTAAAATAATAATAAGTAAAACAAGAAAAATCAACAACAGAGTAACAGACGCCATTAAAATTCCACTCACCTACAAATCCGAGCTTACATCTCCACTGTAACAATGGCGATGCCAGTAGTTGACACTGAATACCTCAAACAAATCGACAAAGCTCGTCGTGATCTCCGTGCTCTCATCTCTAATCGCAATTGCGCTCCTCTCATGCTTCGCCTCGCGTTCGTACACTTCATTTCTCTCTCTTTTGACTTTTTTTCTTCGCGTTTGACTTTCCTTCGTTCGTCGTAATTTCGCGAATTTGTGCGTGAATTGTGCGTTTTCAGGTGGCATGATGCAGGAACGTATGATGCGAAGACGAAGACAGGTGGACCGAACGGTTCGATTAGGAATGAGGAAGAGTTTGCTCATGGTGCTAATAACGGTCTCAAGAAAGCTATTGATTGGTGTGGTGAGAATTTCCTTTTTTTTTTTTTTTTTATAATTTTTAGTTTGTTTTTGTTTAGTTTTGATTACTGATTTTGATTGATTTGTAGTTTTAATTGTGTATTGTTTGCGTAATCGTTGCGATTATATGATCGATATGTGCTTATGATTTGTACTTAGTGTGATGCTACTAGAATTGCTGCAATGGTGGAAGTGAAAAGCATGTTGCAGTTTGTTAGAATGAAAGTCGTTGTGTGCACAAGTTATCACGATTGAAAGGCGTGTTTGATCGATATATATCTGTTATTTCTATAGAATGTTCGATTTATAGATTGTGTGATGCTACTAGCAATGATGGAGTGAATTGAAGAGCATGTTGCAATTTGTTTGAATGAAAGTCCTCGTGTTCACAAGTTATCGCGATTGAAAAGCGTGTTTGATTGATATATGTCTGTTATTTCTATAGAATGTTCGGTTTATAGAATTGCTTTAGAAGCAATGATGGAGTGAATTGAAGAGCATGTTACAATTTGTTTGAATGAAAGTCGATGTGTGCGCAAGTTATTGAGATTGAAAAGCATGTTTGATCGATATATGTTTGTTATTTCTATAGAATGTTCGATTTATAGATTGCGATAGTACTAGCTTTGGTTTAGAATAAGTGATGGAGTTGATTAAGCATGGTGCAATTTCTTTAAAAGAAACTCGCTCGTACAAGTTATCACAATTGTAAAGCATATATGTTCAAATGAAAGCATATATGATCGTTCTTTCAATGTTCGATTTATGCACTAGACCTCAACAATCGTGATGCTAGTAGCATTGCTTTTGAAGAAATGGTAAAAAGAATGTTGCGGTTTCCTAGGAAAATAGGTTTTTGCAAAAGTTATCTAGTTTTAATTCTTGTTTTCCGCTTCTTACACGAACAACACCTAGACATATCCATTTGAAGCCAAAGACATGAAACATTTTCATAAAAAGTAGTGTCCATCCTTGATAAGCACTTGCAGTTGAGTATGAGTAACATATGTTGTGCATAGATGTTCAATAATTAAAGTATGCTTAAATGAGGTTGGTTGATTACAATCATCGTAGCTCATAGTCCTATTAAAGATGGTTTTGAAACACGATTTTGGTATTGAGCTTGTAATTTGGAATACAGTAAGGAGTTGTGTAATTAGAGGTGGGGTTTGTTGCTGTGAGATAGGAACTCAACTTACAAATAAGTTCTAGCGCTTTAAACTTTGTAAAGATGTAGTGATTTGGGTGAAAGGAAAGAAGTTGCTAAATTCACTGGGTGGTTGTCAATGCTGTTGCCATTCATTATTAAGGGGATCAGGTAATTCTAATGGTGGCTGCCTGCCTTTTTTATTAACATCATACTGGAGAACATTCAACATTAATTTAATGAAAATAAATCTCTATGATGGATCCCCCCTTACTTGATGTCGACTTATTCTTCTCATCTTGCTGGGAGAATGAAGTCCTCCTTGTTTCGACATTCTAAATTCCCATTTGATAAATGATTTTAGTGGTCAAATGGAAGCCTGTGCTTAGACAATGAAGATAGTCATGGCCTTCCCTTTAGATGACTGTAGTCTATTAAGACCAGTCCATTGAGTGAAGATGCTGACGGATCGTCCTTTATGTCCGTTCTCCTAGATTGCAGCATAACTCCCTTTTTTGTTCTTAACCTTTTCTTTTAGGTTTCTGGAAATTTATTTTTGCAAGTATTACTTAATAAAAAGTGCATTTTCTATAGCTCGGTGGGGGTGAGAGAGGACGTGCTCGTACCACTTTTTCAAAACGAATTCCTTGTATGATTCTTCTTCTTCAAAAACTCAAACCCTATATGAACATCTCCAATTTGCGACCAAAAGTCCATTTTGGGCAGATTTTTTTTATAGTGAATTTCAATAATGAGCAACCTTTATTTTATCCCAAAACAAACCTTTGGTTGGGGGGAAAGACAATTAGTGATTAATATTTGCCGAAACGTGACTGTATTTGCCAAAATGGACTTCTAAATGGAAGCTTGATAGACATGTGGTTTGAGTTTGTTGAAGGTGGTATAGAAAAGATATTGACAATTAACCTTTCTGTTTAAATGTTAGTGAAACTGCAGTTTTCAACAATCTTCTTATACACTTGTTCCTTGTGTATGTTCTTTTATGGTGATCATATTCTAAATGGAAGCTTGATAGACATGTGGTTTGAGTTTGTTGAAGGTGGTATAGAAAAGATATTGACAATTAACCTTTCTGTTTAAATGTTAGCGAAACTGCAGTTTTCAACAATCTTCTTATACACTTGTTCCTTGTGTATGTTCTTTTATGGTGATCATATTCTAAATATTTTTTTTGTTATTCTCATTTTCATTTTTTCTTATGTAATTTCACATTGGAACATTGGCTCCACCTTGTGGCTTGTGCTTTAATAATTTTGTCCATCTTCAGTTTATGTCTAATCACCTGATGTTTGTTTTGCTCTCTCTGCCGTCCTTTTCCCCTTTTCCAATTGCAGAGGAGGTGAAAGCTAAATATCCAAAGATCACGTATGCCGACTTGTATCAGGTGAGAATACACTCTATATTGTTTTCATAGAAGATATTTTTTTGCTTCCCTCTCAGAACCTTTTCCCCAACAAATAAAAAGGGAAAGAAAATATTCATGGGACATTTCAATGTTATTTATTTGTAATATAGATGTATTGTAGTCATGTTACTGAATATGTAATGAAACATGTGTTATGTGAAATTATGTGGGAGGACGCATCGATTATCATGAAAATGTGAGTGAGACTTCAGATTCAACTTGTATTCCCACTCTGTCTGCATGCATGAAAGAGGCCAATTTGTCATTAATTTCTATCAGACTGCTGCTTATAGATTTGGTGGTGTTACATTTTCCACTGCAGTCATGGAGTCGGCCGAATGTCTATTGTTTCATGCACTTTGTAGCCTTACGCCGTGCCTCTGTTTACTTCTCCTGTGCTGTTTGCTTCCCTCATTACATCTATTGGCTGAGTTATATTTGAGTTGTATAGTACTCTGTTTATCTGTATGCATATATTTCTGTTTTTACTCATCCTTCTACTTTGCAGCTTGCTGGTGTTGTTGCAGTTGAAGTCACAGGAGGCCCTACAGTTGATTTTGTTCCTGGTAGAAAGGTGTGTAGTATGTTAGTTTAAACATCCAGGAGTCTGGGAGACCCTTCATGCTAAAGGTTTGTGACCTCATTTCAGGACTCCAAGGTATCTCCCAGAGAAGGGCGACTTCCAGATGCCAAACAAGGTTTGTCTGTTGGTCCTTTTTACCTTTTCGGGTTTCTCATTTTTGGAACACATTCGGAGGAATCCTCATTTTATGTTCATTTGTGCATTGAGCTATATGTTCATTTGTACATTCTATATGGGGGCTACTAGGCTCCTTGTCAGATTGTGAACTCTCTGGGTTTGCAAACTGCAAAGCAATATTAATGGGATGAAGTAAATTTTATTGCCAAACTTTGTAAATAAAAGTAACATCTCTACTAATGTTATCAACTTGTGCACTACCAAGTTTTCGTGACACACTCTTTCCACCAAATTGGCGGGGAGGTTAGATGTATACAGTCTTTACGCAGCAACAAAGGAGAGATTGTTTTCACTGATCCCTTGACTGAAAGTGTGATGAACAAATACTCCTGCCGCCAAATTGATCATTCTCTAGAAAGCTTTTTGTAGAAGATGGAAAATATGTGAAGAGAAGAATGAGGCTCACACTCACATGAGTACATGAGAGTGTTTTGTGTCACTGTTATTTTGTTAATCAAAATAGAAATGTAGTTGATAGATAATATAGCGAATATGATTGAATAGAGGGATTATTACCGTTTATAACCTACAAGCGAATATAGCCAATTTGACATACTAGTAATGGTATCTACCTGTTTGAATGTTTATCAAAGCAAAGATGAAATCAACAAAGTATTTTGATTTTCTCGCGTTCTAGCTCCTTTGATTTTGCATCATAACTGCTTACATACATGCATAGGAGCCTTATGTCATTTTGATACTTCAAATAGGTGCACCACATCTGAAGGACATATTTTATCGGATGGGTCTCAGTGATAAAGACATTGTAGCCTTGTCAGGTGGACACACCCTGGTAATTCTTCTCTTGGCTTCCTATGTGTTTCCTTGATATAGGGTCTATAGTGTATGCGCTGAAAACTGTTACTTTGGTACCACAGGGAAGGGCACATCCAGAGAGATCAGGTTTTGACGGCCCATGGACCCAAGAGCCCCTCAAGTTTGACAACTCATATTTTGTGTAAGACTTTTCCTTTCTTTGGCTGTACATTTCTTTATCAAGAGAATCCTATTCTTGTCTTAAGGTTCTGCCACAAGGTATTGTCTAAAACCAGACGGAATTAACTGTCACCAGAGAACTGATGAAAGGAGAATCAGAGGGACTGTTGCAGCTTCCGACTGATAAAGCTCTGTTAGATGATCCTGCATTTCGCTCTTATGTTGAACTCTATGCTAAGGTATTTGATCTGTTCCATGCCTCAAGCCGTTTAGTAGCTTGATAGTGTTAACTTTAAGTCTAGAGAGTTATACTACCTCCATCTCAAGTCTTCGTTTGATTCTGATGGTCAACTAATGTCAACTTTGACATCAATGTCTCCTAATATATGTAGAGTACAATATAAAATGTGATGCATTATTAATCGATACAATTATTTCATATCATTCATTTTTAAAAAGGATATCATTTGACCACCAAAGTCAAATGAGATGGAGGGAATAATTTGAATTCACATGAGAAGTCTCAACAGCATTCCACGCTACGGTGCTGTATCGAGCATTTCTTGACTGAACTTATTAGTCCATCCTGTTACAAAATTAGAATCTCATGGGATTTATGTCAACTTGTGCTCTACCAAGTTTGAGAGCAATAATTAATTTTTTTTTCCTCTGAAACACGTGCTTAGTTATAAAAAAGCCTCAAGTGAAAATTCCGTCCACAATTTGTATCTTATTTCCGGATTCTGGTAATTCTGATGTATTGCAGGATGAGGAGGCTTTCTTCCGCGACTATGCTGCTTCGCACAAGAAACTTTCTGAACTGGGGTTTACTCCTGGCGGGTCCAAGTCAGGGCCAAAGGACAGCATTATACTGGCCCAAAGTGCGGTCGGGGTTGCAGTTGCTGCAGCCGTGGTCATCCTGAGCTATATCTATGAAGTTCGCAAGAGAGTATAGTGAAAGTATTACCCAAAGAAACACAATTCATACATGCCGCATTTAATACGCATGATATGTCAGTACCATATTTCTTAAACCTAGGTATGTCTGTACCACCTATCTTCGATGAATTTACGTGTCTGTATGACTTCAAAATAGAATTTTACCAGATTATAATCAATATTTCCCCGGGATTATACATTTCATCTTGGATAACACGGTCTTACGAAAGGCAGTCTCACTATGGTGATGAGTCTACGTAAACCGTCTCATGTAAGTTTTTGTTTAATAATGACTTCTTAATTAGATTAAATTTTTAATGATGTTGTCATTAGACTAATTCTAAACGTTTAGGAATTAAAAAGTGGGCATTCATATATGGATACCCTTGTCCTCGTGATGTATTTAATGATTGTAGGTCAGTGATTAGGTTATATTGTTATAAGTATGCACCTAATCTGACCAAACTATGCGAATTGTTGTTGGAAATAAATGATTAATTAAAGTTAGAGATTAAGATAATATAGTTGTAATTTTTCATGTGGGTGTGTCCTTGTAGCAATCAGTTCAGTTGTAATAATGGACTACTGCCCATTTAATTAGGGCCAAATTAGGGGGTTATTATTATTTGTTCGTGGAAGGCTGGTTGAACCCTTTTAAAGGCAAAAAAACAAACAAAATCATGTTAGGTAAGGTTTTGGTACATGTACTTAAAGGAGTCCTCTCCAAATGTCTAAGCACATGATATACTTATATGTCGGTGTTACTATCGGGTTAGGATCCGATAAAATTCTAGTTTTTTTTAACTCGTTGACAGAGTTGCAAGATGTAAGAGCAGAAAACATTATTTTAACCAGTTATAAGACAAGATATAATAAGCTTGTGATCTGTCACGAACGAACGAGAAAATGGGTTGTAAATATTAGAAAATCCAAGATAAGTGAGAATTATAGGTACCAAATAAGTGGGTAAAGGGTTGGGAAACATAGGAACAAGTAGTTATCAACAAAAGGGGTATTAATAGAAAGATGAAAAGAGCATGTGTGGGTTAGGCAACACATATCTACCAAATACTAACACTAGCATTAAAAGAAAGATGATTCAACCACCTCTGTTTAATTTAAACTTCTTTCCTATATTGCAAACTTGCCACCATAAGGTTGCAAAGAAAGCAAGAAAAAGAAAACAATTTTCCACTAATGGAAAATTTTTGAACCTCTTGTTCAATTCATCTTTTCGGATGAGCAAAGATCATCGAATTCAATTCGAGAATAAGTTACTAAAACAAGTCGCCTTTTGAAAAAGTGCGAGTTGTATCATAAGTTTTTTGCGATACAGTAGATTTTTTTACGAGATTTTTTCGTTAAAACAAAACCAAATCATTGATGAAAGTAGGCGGTGAAGGAAAATACAATACATGGAGTATTTCTATTTCTTCGTGTGATTTTTATATTTTGAAACATTCGCTTCTCTCTAATCTCATTCAAAATATACATGTTAATATTAATCCTTATGAAATTTACGGTATAATATTCATGTCAAAGAGTATAGATATGAACTCTGACTGTACGAGTGCATTATGATCGTAAAAAATATTCATATTTTGAGATATTCGCTTCCCAACGTCACGAATTCTTATATGTTACAGGCATATCCGTCACAAGCTTATGATAGGTACAAGCTTGTGACATGTTAAATATTACCCACAAGGGTAAGAAGGGTAACAAAAAACAAGTCGTTTATCTACCTAAATGGAAAATACTTAACCGGTTAAAAGTGTGTGACGGATCTATCCGTCACGAGTGAGATTTACTCTACCAAGTACATTTGAAAAAGCATTGTTTATCCTAACTTTCTTATTTATGTGAGACCATGACATATATATATCACTTAGAATCATCATCATACCAAATTACCAACTAAGCTACTTGCTCTAGTGTCCTTTTGCACCCTACATCTACATACCTTTCTTCTAGAAACACTTGTTTGTCTTCTCACTCACTCACTCACTCACTAATCCTTCTAGATCACTTGCTCCACTTTCCCACCACCATGCATGAATTATCATAATAATCTCACCAATAGAATTACAGATATTCACAACAACTACCATTTTTTATATTTGCCAATTTAATATTTAATTTATTACTACTCTCCCTTAACAAACTTTTAGGTGGCATTCCTCTAAACTTAGACATACTCTCATACTTAAGGGATACAACAACGTTTAAATCGTTAATCAGAAAGTAAAGTTTTTATTACTTGAACGCAACAATAATAATATTATTGCTAATGGTTTACTTTTGTGCCAAACTTAATGTACACATTACACAAAATGCATTATGCATACCTATAACCACTAAGCAGGGGTGGAATTACACAGGGCTGACAGGTACTCAGGTAGTGGTGGAGTTACAAAGGGCTAGCAAGACCGCTCGAGAAGTTGAAAATTTCAAAAATTTTGTTAAATAATTGATTTTGTTTCTTTTATATTATTAACTGAATGACTCTACTCCCGTAAGTTCAAATCTTAACTCCGTCATTTCTAATACAAGAGCTCTATAGAATACAAGTCATAATTCTACTCGTATAATTAACTAGCTGAAATGTCATGTCAAACAAAGTCTTATAAAGTATGAATCATCTCCATCTTCTTTCGTTTTGTTAAATGTGATAATTTTAAATTAATTACCCACATGATCAATAGTTAACTGACAGATCTATTTCCGAATAAAATATGGACCATATGAAAAAAAATGAAATGAAGTAGAGGGAATTGACATTGCTTTTTATTCATGAAATAGAGTATTTAATCATCAAAGAGTAACTCTTCTAGCCACTTCCCATCTAACATATCTCACCAACTCATACCTACACCATTTCTTTATCTTCCCATGTCAATTGCCTATAAAACATTATTAAACTCCCATCTAAATCCTCATAAAATGGTCACCTTTCTTGCTTCATTCAACACCTACATATATATATATATATATAATCCTTCACCAATTCACCATAACAACAACAAATTCAAGAATTATTATATCAAAACTATTTAAAAACAAACAAATTCCCTCTTTTATTTACTTCAAACTAAATAAATAAAAACCCTTAAACTTTAACATTATTATTTATATAAGATAATTAAAGTGAGTAGATTAAAAATGGGGAGGTCCCCATGTTGTGAGAAAGCACACACAAACAAAGGAGCATGGACTAAAGAAGAAGATGATAGATTGATAGCATACATAAAGACTCATGGTGAAGGTTGTTGGAGGTCTCTTCCTAAGGCAGCTGGTCTCTTAAGATGTGGTAAAAGTTGTAGACTTCGTTGGATTAATTATTTGAGACCTGATTTAAAGAGAGGCAATTTTACTCCACAAGAAGATGATCTCATTATCATGTTGCATGGTCTTCTTGGTAACAAGTAAGTTTAATTTCACATCCTTTATTTGTTTTTATTTAACTAGGCTGATACCTCCATCTTAACCGCTAGATTACCACCTCTTTTATAGGTCATATGTATCGTGATAACAGATAGATCACAAGTGAGATATTGTCGGTTTTTGTTTAGGAGGAGCATATTATTCGTCTTAAATTTAAAAATGAGTTAAATTGTCTGTTTTAAGAGAGACTAACTGTTAAATGTTATACGACATTTAGCAAAGGTTATTATATATGTGGGGTTATTGGGATTGGTAGTTTGGTACGATGTTTTGCATAGTATTTTTTTTTAAGGTTTATATTTGGTTAAAAAAACATGTTGTTGAGGAACACTTTTAACTTTGATACCTTGCCTAGTTAAGGTTACAAAAACAAAGTAAGACCCGCATATCTCAAACTCTTTCTATCATTAGACTAATTTAAATTATTTTGTGGGTAAATCTTTAGGTGGTCGCTAATCGCGGGGAGATTACCGGGAAGAACAGATAACGAAATTAAGAATTATTGGAATACCCATATTAAACGGAAGCTTCAAAACAGAGGAATTGATCCTGTCACTCATAAACCTCTCAATGAAGTTGCACCTAACCTGAATTCTTCGACGACGACAATGACAACAACGACGACGACAATCTCGTTTTCAGCTCCAGTTACAAACCTCAAGAAAGAAGAAATCTTGGAACTTAATGATGAGAAATTCTCATTGCATCCACAACAAATTAAGGAACCAAAATTAGAGAAGTGCCCTGATTTGAACCTTGATTTAAGAATTAGTCCTCCATGCCAAGGAAATTCTGGAGATTTAAATATTGTTGAGTTTAGTGGTAGCAAAAATAATGGTGTTGGCATTTGCCATGATTTCTTAGGGTTGAGAAACAATGGTTCATTGGAGTTGAGAAGTTTGGAAATGAAGTAAACAAATTGATGTAGTAAAATTAGAGAAATTTCCACATTTTAAACTTGATTTGATTAGTTTTGTGAAGCTTAGTCAGGGCCGGAGCCATGCAGTTAAAGATCGAGTCGGAAATTTTCAAAGTATGTGAACGAGTAATGTCATAAGTTAAACTTGAAAATTTTAAAACATGTAACGAAATTTTTTAGAAGTTTTTTTAATTTTTCAGCGAGAGTGAGCACCTAGCGCAGCTGCTAATTCCTAAACTCCACCACTTATTAGATGATCGAGGGGGGAATGTGAGAAAGAGATTTGTGATAATTGTGGTAAATCCTTCTAATTCTTCGTGATTACGCCTCGAATGATTAGTAACTAATTGTATACAAATTGTTACGGAGTACATGAGAATGATTCGCGAAAAATTGTTTTCAAAGAGACTAATTATATAACGTTCCATATGTAGCTATGCGACATTTTTCATTACAGGATTACCACGCACGCAAGCATGTCTCAAATTTTATTTAGATTTTATGCATTTGTTACATTTTATTACTACGATAAATGAAGATCCAAAATCTCAGAGATACAATGAAGAATTTCACCTAGTTTGTTACATTCTAAATTTGATACCAACTCAATTTTATATATTGTGAATTTAGAATCAACATCAACCAACTAATCTTCGATTTTTTTTATTTTTTATTATTGATATAAAGAAATAAAACTAGGTTAATCAAAACAATCTATAATATTCTGGTGGATGTGAGCGGTAAAAGAAAGACGAAGACCTACTCTAAATCTAGATCAACCAAGTCATCTTCAATTTGTTGGAAATCATTTTAATCCCATTTAAGTAACATAAACATTGTTTTAGGTGCAACTTACCCTACAAAAGACAATTATTGTGAACCGTTGGAGACTACACTCCATAAAAAAGTGTGTTTTTATGACACTAAAAATATCAGGTCACTTTCCAACAACCTACTCTCTTTTTTCTTGGATCATATGGGTTAGGTACACAATTGGAAGCTTCTCATGATATTTTATTCTTCACAAATTCTCATTTGTGACGGACATTATCCGTCGCAAGCTTAAGACGGATACCATATTCTCTCACAAAATACCCATCAAGGGTGAGTGGAGAAGCACATGGGGGGTGTCCACCTTGTCCCCTCTACCCATGTCCTCTCACAAAATACCCGTCGCAAGATCCGATCCGTCGCAAGCAAGACCTACTGTTTATTCTTAACTTCAAATCTTACTATCAAGGAGTACTTGTGTACCCGTCAATAATTTACGTTTGTTTTATTTTATGAGAAAAAAATAAATTAAATGTAAATTATTAACGGGGGCGAATGGAGTATAATTGTTTAGTTTACTAAGGCTAGTATAATGATATTAAGTACTCCTACTCTTTAATTAATGATTGCAGTTAGACCTAACATAATCAAGCTGATTGAATGACCTTTTTATTGGATTAAGATATAATCTTTGGATCTGGATCACAATTAAGGTTATTAATTAATGATATTAATTTATGCTCATTTGAGGCTAAAAATTAAAAATCCTTAAAACTTGTAAATCTTAATTAAGGTTAGTGGAAGAGTTTGTAACTGCATACGTACCCCTCTTGTTTGAGAAGCTTTTTGCATTCTATTGTCTTCGGCCGCCATTTCTCACATCGGAAGAAATCGGATAAGGCCATTCATTTCATTTCCTTGTAAACACACGACATAATATTACGCATGTTATCTCACAACTACTCTTTTCTGATCTTAAAAGTTATCCGAAAACCTAGCTAACTACGTGTTTCACCATAGGTAAATTATATATAATCCTTTCACTATAGGAAAGATTTGAAGAAAAATTATATTCAAATATCTCAATATGTATATAACCCATATTCCCCTTTTCTTCCTTTCTCTAATTCTGTTTCCTTCTCCTCTCTCCTTTTCCTTTCCGTCCTATTTTAACATCCAAATAAGTTTTAAGGTATCATATGAGAGAATTACAATTAAGAGAAAGATGAAATGATAGCCTATCTCATTAACATAAATAACTTGGTGACTAACTTGACTACCAACTCAAATTTCTATCCAATAATAATAAGTCCATTGTATGCATGTGTATATATTAAGAGAGGTGTTAGTTACACTGTTAGGCTCTGTTCTTTTGGACTGAAATCGTCTGAACTTATTGGATCTGAACTGAACTTAATAGAGCTGAATTGAACTGAACTGAACTTATTGGAGCTAAACTGAACTAAACTGAACTTATAAGAGCTGAAATTAAGTCCAAAAGAACAGGGTCTTACTCTATCACCTTCATGTGCTTTGTTGCGGCAACGACACCTTCTAATATTTATTGGATGCCCCCACTACTTAACCCTACTACTTCTTATCCAATCATTATAACTTAATTATTGGTCTTGTATAAGATCGTCAGTATGATAACTATATTTGCAGCTTAATTGATCTCGTATAAGATCGTCTTATATCATATAGTTACATCGATCACAGAGTATTTCGTATATAACATGATTTTACTATAATTAAACGAGTTATTTAGTACATTACATGTGAAGTTGGTGTAAATTATTTTTGAACCGTCCTTACTTCATTATTAATATATATTCAGTTTTTTTTTGCTTATTTTCTCCCGTTGTTATATTCCGTCTCTATAATTTATATGATTACCATTTACGTTACGTACTTATGTGGGTCAAGTAATAAACTTATTAGGTCCTTATAAGTTATCATCAAGGTGAATGTAGGTACGTATATTTTTCCCTTTTAAAAGTCAAGATAATGTTTGACCAAATTTCTAAAAACATAAGCTTGGTGGTCCACGACATGGAACACCACCAAAGGACATAGCATGCATAATTGCAAATGCACCTAATCAAATACTCCGTATCTTAATAAACCAAATCAACTTATAACCATTAACTCGAAAATAATCCGTCAAATTTATCCGGGAAATATGAGCAAATAGCCACCTTATTGATTACTCCCTCCGTCGCGGTCAATCCTATACCTTTTTAAGGTGTCTCGGTCAATTGGCGTTCTTTTTTATAATATTTAGAATGTCTTTTATGAGTAATTTGATCACTCAATGAGACTATGATCCGCTTGTCATCCACCGTTGAAGCTTAAATGGTCCCCACGTTTTCTGGTGTTTGTGTCAAAGCGAAAGGACAACAAATGACTGGGACGGAGCTGGGAGTATTAAGGAATTAAAAATTCACCACACTCAAGTCAACCCTACCTAAATTACATCACCATATATGCAAAATTAATTCGACAAAAATATTAATCAGGGCAATAAGTCTTGCTTGTGACGGGACGCTCAAATCCCCCTTACAAAGAGCAAGTGGTAAGGCAAGTGGGGGGCTCCATTTGCACCCCACTTGCCCCCCACTTGCTCTTTGTGAGGGGAATTTGACATGTCGCAAGCTTGCGACGGGTCGGTCCGTCACAAATGAGAATTTGTATAATCAGGGAATATCGACCTTAAAATTGACTTAATCCAATCCGAAATATTCACCAGACTTACATCAAGCATATCCGCAAAATGACTTAATCCAATCCGAAACAAATAATAACTCGTATAGTCGTATGTGAAGTCTATTGTAAATCTGTTGGTCCCCTTAAAATTGATGTTATAATACAAAGCTCCCCAATTGTTATCATGTCCTACATTTTAACGTGCGATGAGAATTGAATTGAGATCATCTCTCATTTATTTCTCCCCAATGGTTTGACCCATGTTTACCTAATTTACGATAACGAGATCAAAAACTAGTACTCCGTGTATAAATCCAATACTCCGTAATGATAATATATCTTGCATTAAGTTCGGTTCAGTTTGACTTTTTATTTAAGTTATAGTCAAATAAGTTGAATTCAGACAGTTTCAGTTCAAAAGAACGGAATGCATGCATCTAACGCATGCAATCCGTAGCGAGTATGCGTAAAGGGCGTAGGATAGCAAAAGTAAGTTGGGTAGGAGGAGGTTAAATAGTTTGGTGACATAAATGATGCAATCCTAAAGGACACAAAAGAGGATAAGAAGCATGAGATATCCACACCATAAAAAATGCACTATTTTTTTTGTGGATGATATCATGTGTTTGGTTTGGTAGGTAAGAGACTCAGAGTTCGGTAGATGCATTATTGTTTGATGTAGAAAGTCATTGTTTGATTCAAATGTGGTTTCAGAACTTATAGAATAAGACGGTTTTATATTATGAGACGGTTCTTTGTATAAACAATGAAACATATTACTCGTATTTATCACTTTCAATAAATGATTGCCTTTGATAATAAGAGACCGTATATATAAGACCGTCTCACACGATAACTTCTAGCGTCCCAGTGTTGTAAATATATGATGGATCTTAGGATACTTCGGACTTTTACGAAGGTAAAATGTGCCCTTAGAGGTTTTCTCCAAATAGGAAAGTGGGAAAATTATAGTAGATGGGTGAAAGTATAAGATTTATGGAGTAGATAATTATACAATGTATAACGACTTGACAATAGTAGTTTATAAACCTCATTTGATTAACAATAAATCAAATGTATAAGTTGTTATAAGGTTGGTTAACGACATACGGTAATTTTATTTGAATTTTGATTGGTCAAATCTTAATTTTTTTATAGCTCAATATGAATACACCTTTCAATTACAAACAAAATAATCACAGACGTTTATATTTTATAAATTTATTAATGGACAAATATTTCAAAGTTTGATCTCGAGAAGTAAAATGAGAATTTTGGAATGGACTAGACACATTGGAGTGAGTAGGGCTCTAAATGATATGCTCTCAACAAGGCCCGACTTGGAAGCTCGTTTGGGATCGTTTATAGTTTTATTTATTTATTGTAAAGTTAATTTTATTTTGGTATTTATTTGTACATTATAATATTGCTTGTATCTTTTAGTATTTTATGTACTTTTTTTTTTAAAAAAAATTATATTTAAGAGAAATTGAAAAGAATATAATGACAAAATGAGTTTGAGTTGAGCTCATGCTTCAACTTTTTAGGTTCAGGCTTCAGACATCATGGTATGTCTTCCGTCTTTGCAGTGTTGTATCATAAGTGCTACAACAACTGTCAGAGAGTCGGCATCGTGGGATATTGGTTACTAATCTTGTCTCTCTTTTTTTGTTGACGTTAGCGGTTTATGTTGTCGGCGTTGTTGTTGGATGTGCTCAGGAATGTGTCGGGTGATATGCGCCCTTCACTCGAATGCCAAATAGGCTTGTAGAGTGGTTAGTGCACATGCCCCCTATACCATGTGCCCAGATTTTCACTTCGTGAGTTATTGGAAGCTGCTAGGATTTGAACTCGAACCTCTGGTCACACAAGCTATGATATCATGTCAAAATCCATCTCAACCAAAATAAAGCTTAAGATGATAATTGGAGTCTCAATATCGGTTTTATACTCTAACACGTTCCTCACACAAATGCCCTTTGGGCTTGAAGTGTGAATGCAATTGCATGTCTCCCCAAATCTGGTGCTAATATTCCACTTTAAAAGTGAGGGTGCTGAGATCCCGTGACCTCTTGGTACTAAATTGCTACTTAAATGGATCATATTTGTATTTATAAAACCAGTCTTACACATGACCTCTTGGTACTAAATCGCTACTTAAATGGGGTCATATTTGTATTTATAAAACTCGTCTTACACTTTATTATTGTAATAGGTATTCCTTTATTTATATTTGTATTGCTAGGTATTCCTTTGTTTTCGATGCCTAGGCCGTGTTCTGCCTGTTCTCGGGTCTTTGATGGGGATATCTTTGGGGATCATGATGTGTTATGTGCTTGTACCATTGGTATTAAGCACTTCATCACATCCTCTTGGATTTCTCTTTCTGGTCTAGGATTTATGCTGGTAAGAAGGTGCACTTGGAAATTGGTTTGATCGATGTGGATGATAAGCCCATGCGTCCGACAGATTTATTGCTTTATTCCTGAGATGGGGGAGGGGGGAGGGGGGAGGTGCGATGTGTGTGTCGATCTAACGGGGTCTTCTCCCTTGACTCAGTCCGGGATGTTTGATTTTGTGCCGAGTCGTGTTGTTGTTGACGCTGCTCAGCGTAAGTGTGTCAAGTACCGAGATTTGTGCTTGGCACCAAGTTATGGTTCCCTTCCTTTTTCCTTCTCTTCGCTAGGGGAGCTTGATGCGGATATTATTGCCTTGCTTAAGCGGATTCAAAAGTTATCATTGTCTTAGGATGCCGGGGCTCGTGTTGTCGCTTACATTTTTTACCTGACTTAGCTTTGCTATTGCTGATAATAAGAGACAGTATATATAAGACCGTCCCACACGATAACTCCTAGTATTAGAAATTGAGAGGGGAGAGTTCATAAAGAGAAGTGTCGTATTATTGATAATCGTTCTTGTGTCTTTAAGAATTACAATGGTATCGCATTTATACTACTCCAAAGATCTAAAGATAATTATCATATCTTCTAACCGCATTAGCATAATATAACTTATTCCGTAATACTAATATTATTCTGATTACGGATTATTACAAAATACCGTAATATCTTCTAACACCCCCCTCAAACCCATGGTAATTTGTCTAAATTTCCATGGGTTTGCAAGGTAAACAATGAACAATAAAAAAAGGAAGAAGAAAAATTCAAATTTTCCAATCTTCAATTTTCGAAGTTAGACACGAACACCACTCTTTTCGAACCTGTCAAAACGAATTTTGTCGAACGGGAACGCCATCGTTTTTCGAACCTATCGAAAATAGTCGATTAACAATTGTCGAGAAAGCCATTTTTTTTTTCAAACTTGACATATCGGTTGTGGCAGGCATATCGGTTGTGGCTCTGATACCATGTTAAATTTCATAATCGGCCCTGAGTCCAACCCGTACTGAGGAGAGAGAGTCCACTTTATAAACCCAAGGGGGTTCACTCTAAAACCAATTGGCAATAGAGAGAGTAGCTCATTGCCTTATTGATAAGGGTAAAGTCGCGTCTCCTTAATCAAAGTAAACCTAAATCACAACTAACTAATAGTCAGCGGTAAGTAAGGTATCGAATCCACATGGAGGCGGTAGTATTCTAATCTGTTAAACTAGGTTATTCTCTATAATAACAATTTCTGGGTTTAAGATTGGTATTCTAAACTAATAGCAAACAATAACAATAAATAATAACAATAACAATAAAATATCAAAAGCAAACAATAACAACATCAATAAAAGGTTGAAAACAATAAGATTAAAAGTCTAGGATCTCAGGTTCACTAGGATTATTATTCAGGGGTAAGGGTGTAATCAACTATCATGCAATAAAGTTATCTAAGGTCATAAGATCGGTCGATTCAATTATGCCCTTTAGATCTACAATTTAACATGCGATCCCTATCATTAAACGAGTTCTATTCAATTATCGTAGCCTATCTTAGTCTTAACCCGGTCGGTGTCAATCCTAATTTGTGAGACTAGTTAATTAATTCTGGCCAGTAATCAAACAACTAGAATTAAAACGATAATCAAACGATAACCATGCATGTGACACCCTCAAATTTGCGGAAAGAAAAAAATTAATTTAAACTAGATAAAAGATGAAAATACAATACAAAGGTGTCATAAATAAAAATGGTCATTACAAAACGGAAATAATATTATACTTCCTCCGTTCCATTTAGTTGTATACGTTTGCTTTATCACGTATGTCAATGCTCATTTTGTTTTGTTTATATCTTTAGTTACATATTATTAAAAATTATAAAAATTTGATATTAATATTGTACTCGGTAAGACAATTTAAAGAAGATCTCACATGACTATCTTTTATGTTATATATTAAAAGTTGTATTAACGATTCTTCTAACTTATGAATAGTGCCCAAAAAGCAAACGTATACAATCAAATGGAACGGAGGAAGTACAAAGGAAATATACAAGACGGGAGACATATATCCCGTATAAATACGAAAATAAAAGAGTGTATAATAATATACAATCTAAGAACCGAATATAGGTCCAAGGTAAATACTTCGCTCGCTAGCTCGTTAATGTACCCCAAATATGCATCACCACCTGTTCGACCGCATTAAATATAAACACGAAAGCCACAGTCAGTGGGGAGTAACTCCGAGTTCTCCCAGCCACGAAATGTCGAGTTTAATTAAACATGAATAACATAAAAGCAATGTATATTGAAAATACAAAACCTTAACATATATGATATGCTTTTCATGTTATGAAACAATTAACTAACATATAACCTATCATATGAAAGCTATCATGTGAAACCGATAATAAAATATAACAAGAGGTAGGGAAGCTGGTATGCTAGCTCAGAGGTTACCCTGTAACATGGCCATGATACACTCAAACCCTAATCAACACGTAATCATGTGAATCAGTTAACAATCGGGAATCCAAACTCTATCAATCTTAGCCGGCTTGCATCTCACCTTTTAAAACTCATAGAATCATACAAACATGAAAGACCAATACGTCTACAAACAGGCATAAGTTCTTAGCACAGTCAATAGAAGACTTCTGTAACTCGAGGCTATACCACAAGGTAGGAAAACATCCTAGTCCTAGACTGATCAGACCTAGCGACAACAGCTATTACATTCCCCGTCTCATGACATAACCGTACACAAGAAACTCTGCTAGGCGACCCCCTAAGCAGAGATGGCTAGTACTTAAGCTGGCTCCCTTCCCAAAGCGGAACTCTTAGGATGCCATGCCCCGACTTGGGGATAAGCCCCCCAGGCCCGTGACACAAAAGCTATCAAGCAGTGAACTATATACTCGTTAAAGATAGTACGGGCCTATCAATGTCATGGTCCAAGATACTCATTTAGAATTAGAATGGTCAAGACGCCATATACTCATAATTCTCTATGGGTACTTAGTCAACACGACACCAACCATATAATTAAACAGTCACGGGAAAAACTTCCTATCATGTGACTAATTGCATATAAATCATATTCAAATATCATATCGCCTCATATCTACTAAGGCTCATTCATGCATTCATTAAATAAAACCTTACCTGAAGACAAATCCCCGACCCGAGTCCCGCGACGGGTCATCAGTCAAAACGGGGCTGACTAGATCTTAGTTTGACCAAACCCGTTTGGTCAAACCGGCTAGAAACAGAGTCTTAGCCATCGAGGCTTGAACATAAGAATCTCACATTCATTTCATGTTATTTCATTCTATTTCTAACATGTGAATTATTAAAATCATACGAAAACCCGTTTAACTTAACGGATATCAATTTAAACTACCATCTCGTATTATAATTTCTAACATGTGAGAAATAGTAATTTTATGAAAAACCGTTTTAATTAAATATTTTACTTATTAATATTTCTCACTTGCTAATTATTACAAAACGCGATAAAAATAACGATAACTCAAAAACCGTCACAAGTCCCAAGGTGGGACCCACGGCTGATTTTAGGCCGAGACACACATGGGCCTGAACTGGGCCCCACGGGCTGGTTTGGCTAAGTTGGGCTATTTTGATTAAAATTTCTAAAACCGTTTCCTAATATTTCCCGCATGCTTTAACATAATTAAAACCCGTCAAAACAACAACCAAACAATCAAACATCGACACAACCCAAAGACCAAAACCCGGACCCACCATGAACAAGCCCAGACCGGCCTGGACCGGGCCTGAACCGGCCTGAACCGGCCTGGTTTGGGTCCGGTTCTCAGCCCTCTTTTCCGGCCACCACCCTTAATCACACCAATTTGTTTCTTACATGTTTTAATTAATCAAACAACCATTTTAACAACCAATTTAACCATCCATCATACAAAAATCATTATTATGAAAAATCATCCAAATTCATCAAAAACAACCAACATGTTATAAATTCATAAAAACACCATAATAACCACTACTTAACATGTTACTAACTAAAAATCATAAAATCATAATAATATGAACAAAAACTAAAGATGAACCAAAACTAAAGAAAACAAAAGCTATGTAACATATATCCGTCGAGTAACTCGGACTCGTTTACCTTAGCTACTAAAAAAAATCAAGTTAGCACCAAAATAATAAGAAAACTAAGAAAAGAAGAAGAAACCCAGCTTCTAATCTTCTCCCTAAAATATACGAGTCACAAAACTCGTCTTCAAAATCTTCCCCTATAAGAAATGACAAGAAAAACATTCTTAGAACTTAAAATATGAATTCCCATAATTAAAGTGTTGAAAACGATTTTGTCGGAATTGGAAATAAAACGTACTTGAAGATGGAGAGCGAAGAGGAGATTCTAGAAATATAAGTTAGGACGGATTTAATTAAGAAATGAAGGTTTTATGAGGATTTTGTTCAAGAACGACGAAGAACTGATGAAGAACGACGAAGAACGTTCAAGAACGATGAAGAACGATGAAGAACGATTTATTTGATCTTAAGTTGATTTTGTGGTAAAATGAAAAGTTGTTAGTGAGTAAAGTGGGAGTTGGAGTGCCGTGTAATATAGAGCAAAATAGTGAGTTGGGTTTTGAAATTGTTGTTATGGAATTGACTCGGTATAATAATTATATTACCGTAATTAATTAGATATTAAGTTAATTGAATTAAATATCAAGATATTATGTTATTGTAATGAAAAGAAAGAAAATATCAAGGTCTAAGAGAGGAGGGAAAACAGTGTGGTTTGGTGAGCAATCGGGTCTGATTTATCGATTTGCGTAATTTAAACTGACGGATCGATAAAGTAACAAATATCTAAGATATTTGTATTAGTTTAATCTAAACAATTAAAATATCTCAAGTGAGTGGAAAACGATGACATGGGCGTGTGACTCATGCCAAAGTCGAGTTTCGGGTTTGTTTCGTGATTTACGATGACTCGGGAATAGTTAAATGACGTTCGGTTAAAACCGTAAAAGTTATTCTTTAAATTCCGAATAAATTCAAAATAATTATAGTAAAGTTATGATAAATCTTAATAAATCTAAATAAAAATAAATAAAAAATATTATTTTTTTAAATAAAATTTCGGTCTTCAAACTTATGAGGCGAGTCGGGAAAAAGTCAACGGAAGTCAAAGTTGACTGAAAAGTCGAGAAAAGTCGAAGCTGACTTAAAAGTCAAGAAAAAGTTTATGACGACTTAAAAGTCAAGAAAAGTCGATGACGACTTCTAAAAAGTCAAGGAAAGTCAAAGACGACTGAAAAGTCAAGAAAAGTCAAAGATGACTAAAAACGGTCTTTTCATGGAATCCCTCAAAAATTCCAAATACGAAAGCGGAATTTCAAAATAAGACTCGGAACAAAAATTCCTATTTTAAAAACTTAAGTTCTACTGAAAAGTGTTAGTAAATATTTTTACTAGAAAAATAGGGTATATTTCGGGTTGTTACACATTGGCTCAAAGAGGAAGACTATAACACAGCAGCTTTCCATGGAGCATTAAAGAGCAGATATATGAGGAATAAAGTGGTTTTAATAGGGGACATGGAAGGAAAGTCTTGTAATATAAGGGAAACTATACATAATGCTTTTCTGGATTACTAAACTTTTTTGCTTTCCAGTATAGACACAGCTAGAGTCAGATCTACTATAATAAATCAAGGAAGTATCTGCACAGAGGAACACAAGAAGATCTTGCTTGCTGCAGTGACAGAGAAAGAAATAAAAGATGTTATTTTTAGCATCCCTGATAACAAATCACCAAGTCATGATGGCTACACTAGCAGATTTTACAAGGATGCATGGAAGGTTATTGATAATGATATAACTAAGGTTGTGCAAAATGTCTTTCATAGTAGGAGACTACTTAAACAAGTAAATGCTACTACTTTGATTCTCATTCCTAAATGTGACAGACCAAGAGTGTTCTCTAATTTGGGCCTATAGCATGTTGCAATGTTATTTATAAAGCCATCTAAAACATTCCATGCTCTAGATTGGGGGCAATTATTCCCGAGATCGTGGATCAAAACCAAGGAGCGTTTAATAAGGGGAGGAGTATTCTAGAAAATGTTCTCATATGTCAGGATCTGATAAAGCAATACAACAAGACTAATATCTCTCCTAGATGCCTGATCAAAATTGATTTACAGAAAGCTCATGATTGCTTAGAGTGGTCTTTCATAGATCATTTTTGGGAGCCTTGAATTTCCCTGATTCGTTTAAGGAACTAATTATGGAATGCCTTTCTATTGCCACTTTCACTTTGCTCATTAATGGGAACAGTTTGGTTACTTTCATGGGAAAAGAGGACTAAGGCATGGGATCCTTTGTCTCCTCTCATCTTCACTCTTTGTATGGATTATCTCACTAGAACTATGAGAGTAGCTACTTCTAGACAAGGTTTTAAGTTTCATCCTATGTGCAAGGAATTCAAACTGACAAATATTATGTTTGCAGATGATGTACTTATGTTTTGTAAGGTGTATTCATTCAATGATGCTGGTCATGAAAGCCTATTCTACTTTCTTTGATACGACCGGTCTTCATGTTAGTCCATCTAAATCGAATGTATATTTTACTGGGACGGATGACACAACAAAAGATGATTTTATTAAGATCTCTAGATTCAAAGAGGGTAAGACTCTATTCAATTATCTGGGCATTCTACTAGGCTGAGGAGGAAAGATTGTGAGTGCTTAATTGAGAAAATCTGTAAAAGAATCCATGGATTTGGGATGAGAAAGCTCTCATATGCAGGGAGATATACTCTTGTGCAGACTTTCCTCTCCAATTACAGTCTTACTGGGCATCAATGTTTATCATTCTAATGATTGTTATCAGGGATATAGAGGCAAAGTGCAAGAACTATATTTGGGATGGGAGACCTGATTATAAGAGAGCTCCTATGGTGGCTTGGAAAAAGGTATGTCTGACCAAGAACGAAGGGGGTATGGGAATCAGAAATCAGAGAATTTGGAATTAGGCTATGGTGGGGAAGCTTGTGATCTGGGTGGCAACAAAGAAGGACAGCCTATGGGTCAAGTGGGTTTATCAAATATAATTAAAAGGATAAAGAGTGGAGGAGCTATGTTCATTCTAATCAGTCCAGCTGGACGTGGAGGAAAATCTTTTAAACAAAGGAGAAACTAAAGGGAGGATACAAAAATGGTCAATGGAGTATACAAGCTACAAACACAGCTGCTGGATCATATTCTTGGCTGACAGGGGAACTGTTGGAGCTAGTGTCCTTCACAGTTAGTGTGATAACAGCTAAGGTTCACAGAGTATACTTTGTATTATAATCAGTTGATTAACGTTTATCGATAACGGTTGGCTTGCTAGATAAGTTTGACGTTATTGTCATACAGATGGCGGTGATCAACTGATCCCTAAAAGTCACACCTAAAGGATGTGTTTGAGAGATGTGATTATTTGAGAAAATAGTCATATTGATGCCTTATTAAATGACTAAAAGGTTAGTCGAAGTATTTGACTAAAAGGTTAGTGAAATGTGATGATGATACGATTATTTAATAACGATTAAATAATGTTAGCTGGTAATTGAATATAAAATGTTATATTTAATCAATGTATATACTGTTAGTCTAAACTAAATATAAACTGTTATATTTAAGTTGGCGGATATTTATTACACGATATTATTATAGTGTATTGGTCCGATATTACTCGGTTTAGGTAACGGTCCATTACTAGTAATAATTAATACATATTATATTATGTATATAATTGCCAATTACCAATTAGAGGTTGAGTGAAATAAGGAAACTAGGTTTTTCTTTTGGCTCTTGGATCACACGGCTACAAGAAGAAAAAATAAAAATAAAAACCAGAATCACTACTCTAATTGTGACGGCACACACAAAAGAACAAGAGAAGAAAAATTCTTATTTTTGACTCTCCTATTCATCTTGAAATTCATCATCAATAAACACACAAAATTAGAAGTAATTTTGGGTATTCGTTCTAGCACGACGAAGGCATTTCTTGAATCATCTTGGGTGTTACGATTAGGAGAATACCTACTTTGGTATTTGTTCTTAGGCCTTTTATCTAGGACCGAAGGTTATTTCTTAATCTTTTGTTTATATTATGCAATTTCATTTATGACTAGAAATTCATATAGTTATAATTTCATTATAATCCGAAATTTCTAAAGGGATGTAAACCGTTATTTCCCACAAGTGGTATCAGAGACAGGTTTACATCCCACAAGTGTATGTGCGATAACCGATTCTCATATCCTTAATTGCATGAAAATTGGAAGCTGTTATTAAATAATCGTATCATCATCACATTTGACTAACCTTTTAGTCAAATACTTCGACTAACCTTTTAGTCATTTAATAAGGCATCAATATGATTATTTTCACAAATAATCACATCTCTCAAACACATCCTTTAGGTGTGACTTTTAGGGATCAGTTGATCACCGCCATCTGTATGACAATAACGTCAACCTTATCTAGCAAGCCAACCGTTATCGATAAACGTTAATCAACTGATTATAATACAAAGTATACCCTGTGAACCTTAGCTGTTATCAAACTAACTGTGGAGGACACTAGCTCCAACAATCTCCTACTTGTAACTATTCACGGATGAACAGTACCCGTGAAAAGTAGTAGGTAAAAAAAAATTTATTTTTTATTTTTTCTTTTTTTTTTCCGGTTTTTAAGAAAAACAAAAACAAAACAAACCCTAATTTTTCGTATGATCATGCTAATAAAAATAGATCGGTACAAACATTCAACATCTAATCATTATTAAACATTGATACAAAGTAGATGATTCAAATTAACCTTTTAAAATGAATATCTAAATCATGATTAATCGATTATCAAAATACCCAACTAACCATAATTGTTTTGTATATTCATACCGAAAAATTTAGCACAATAAATGTTCTTTAACATCCAAAACAAATTCCTTTTTCATTTCAATTTAATCCTCATTAAATCAAAACATCAACTAATTCATTATATTATTATCTTAACACATTAAAACAACAACATATATGAGTCAAAAAGGAAAAACAAGGAAAAAAAAAATTTCTCTCACGGTTGAACAGTGCCGTGAACATTTCCAAATTTTTTTGTTTTTTTCCTGGCCGTTAACATTACCAAAAAAATAAAACCCTAAATTTTTTTTTTCTTCTTTCAGCCGAAACAAAAACAAAAAAAAAAAAAAACAAAAATTTCTAATCTTATATTTTAAGTTATTCATTCTCAAAATGCTAGATCATTCGTTCACTTAAATGAATAAAATTAAAGCTGATGGACCTTCCTCTAAAACCTAAAATTGAGATTAGTCTTTATAGGGAAAACTGCTATGAATCCATTCTTCGTCGGTAGGCATATAGGACCTTACTCTCAATATGACCCCTTCTACGTTGGGTAAGTAGTATGTGGTGACCTATTTTACCTCAACATTGTAGTCCGAGTAATATCTCGTGATTTTGATGGACTAAAGATAGAATTTACAGAAATTTATCGACCAGGAATTCTAAAAGTAGAATTAGCCAAGAAGTTGGCTTATCAATTTACAGAAATTGAGTCTTGGGATCATTTATATAATACTTGAGGGAGGTCAATTGTATAAATGCAAGAGTTTTCGCATTAATCGGTTTTGCATTAGACTTAATTAAAACGATGAAAATGCTTATTATGTTTTATCTCCTTTCTCGCAGTGTAGCAATCATTTATATCGATAAAACTGTTATAACAAATGGCTGGACATGCTGATGCCCCTATGCCAAGTGCCACGCTCGCACGCGAATCCTTGCTTAAGATGTTCATGGACAATATGAATCAGTACACGCGACTGAAAAATAACGGGTCCAACTTTGCGGACTGGGAGGCTTCATTACGGAATGCTGCCATTGAAAGTCCTAGACCTCTAATTAGACTCCTCTAATTAATTCATTAAATTACTTTAACTTAATGATTTAGGATCTAGTTATCATGCATGCAAATATAAAAGCATAAATATAAAGATAAGAAGAAATTTCCTTACAATGAGAAATTTTCGGTCAAAATGGGCACAATAAGAAACTCTTTTCTTATTGTTCTTGAGCATGAAATTAATTGATGATCCTCCATAAAACAACCTCCAAAGTAGAAGGTCTCTTCTTGTTGCACCCAAGATTAAACCCAAATAATCTTAACTTATTATTAACTAGATAATAAGCAAGACATAATACTACTAATATTGTTGTATTACTACACTAGTAATAGGTTAAGAATATTAGAGTATATGAGTGTTTAGAGAGATATAGGAGGTTTTAGTGAGAAGATGAGAAAAATGAAGAATCAAGTCAAGTGGAAAAATGAGCAACAAAATGCTCATTTTATGGCACTATGGCCGGCACTTTTGAGCCCCAAAATGGGTGATTATCTTCTTATTTTATTCACATGCATAATGGTAGTGTATGGGATTGTATAATGATCATGATCATGTCATAACTTGTCATAATCAACATGTTGTAGTATGATACAAGTAATGAACAATCATCATTGTGTTTTTTCCACTACAATTTCGGTCCACATGGTGAAATGTAGTCCATTTTGCTTTTTGATAATTGTCCCACAAATACTTATAATCATATGTTTAATTATCTTGTATAATTAAGTGTCAATTTGATCATATAACAATTATATGACTCAAAGTAATAAATAATATATACTTAACTTTTAAGTAATATTTTACCATTATATCAATATATAATGGGTCCCACAATGCCCAGTTAATTTATTTTATAACTCCTTGTAAATATAATTAACTAATTACCTCTACCTCAAAATATATGCATAACCTCAACTAATTTAATGAATTAACGATTAATCACTAAATTAAATCTTATTTAATCGTATTAAAATAAGACGTAAAATTTATTCAGTCAGTTATCGTATAATTGACTAATAAACTTAAGTGGAATGAGTTCGCAACTCAATTTGCAATAAATAACTCTCGTAACTAAACGTACATATCAAATATATGTAATGCTCTAATTAAACTGTATCGTATACAAATAATTAGTATTCTATTTGGGTCTCATTCTATAGGTGTGACCGAAAGGGATCAGTTGATTACCGCCGTCATACGACAATAACGTCAAACTCTAGTCAGCTGAGCGTTATCGATTTACGTTAATCAACTGACGTGGAGTATCAAAATATACTAATCATGCCACGTATATTCCAAATGAGATTTATTATATAAATGCACTATTGTGGAGGACACTTACTCCAACAATCTCCCACTTGTCCGATAAAGTTGGTGCATGTAGAAACACTATTGCGGAGGACTCCTCCTCCTACAATTTCTCCCACTTGTCTCGACAAAATGTGTGCTACCGATTCTCTTGTCTCTTTTGCGTCACATCCTCCCACTCATTGCAAGGTGTCTTACAGGTCGCACTTGCAATTGAAATTATAAATAGAGTGGTTTTCTCGATCTGGGAGAGTAACTGTCTGACCGGAAAATCTAGCAGAGATCTCTTCCGAGCGTGGCCACGCATTTCCAGTTACTACTCCTCGAGTGGCCCGAAGATGTTAATACCCAACGTGGGTGGACAATTCCTGTTGACCCATCTTACACTCTATGATGCAGATCACCATGACCCAGAAGATGTCCATCGGCCTCCTTTCACGGCACGACCTAGGACAAAAACCAAAGTCAATCGGAAACTACACCGACTCAGGTAAATGGTCGCCAGTCTAAAGAATCGACTCATAGGAATAAAATAGAAATCCCCGCCACGACCAGGCTTCAACAATTTTGATAAGGGAATCTATTATGGTCACTGCTTGACAGAGTGTCTCCAAAGTCTGTCTATGTAAACGACCAGTCATCTCCATGACCCCATGGTGCTGAACCAACCATCGATCGACTTACAATCTAGTCACTTCGAGACGTCACCTCAAATGAGTGACTAGGGACAAAACACTAAGTTCATCATGTTCACTTGAATTGGGTTCAACTTTTCTTTCAACCAATTCGGATAAACAAAGTATTAAAATTTAGTCAAACTAAATAAGGAGTTTTTAATGAAACTCTAACAATGAATGTGATTATCTAATATTTGGAAAAATTGATACGTTATCAATAATTTCATATCTCATAATCTATAGCAATTCAGGTGCATATTTCAATCCCATTGAAATGACATGACTATCATGTTCAGCCTGCAAAAGCATAGCTAATGGATTAGCAATACTTGCATCTCTCCCATCGTTCTGATTGCTATTTCTCTTTGTCTACGTAATCTCATATTACATAAAATTTTCTGAGTACATGTCTAGGTTTGAATCTAGACTTAGGACTCTTGGCCTAAAGGTAGCTCCCACTGTTTTACCAGTATCATGGGATAGGATATACAACTATAGGAACTACTTCTAGTCCCTCCAATACTGTCGAATCCAAGCTACTTTCATATGCATCATCATATGACGCAATGTACTCCATTTTCGTTGTGAAATCCGCAATGATAAATTGTCTGGAACACTTCCAGCGGATACATGACATTTATATTTGAAAATGTCATTACTACGTGGAACCTTTCCAATAGTCTTTCTGCTTGGAACTCTTCCAACCGATAAATCTTCTATAAAACACAGCCAACTCGTGATTTCAAATCACTTTGATCAGTTTGGAAACTGAAGTCTGTGTAACCCTTACACGCAACTCATTTTAAACTCCAAACACATGGAACATATCTTTTTAGTCCTTCGCAAGTACTAAGGATGTTCATTATGGCTATCAAGTGACTCTCACTTGGATTTGATTACAAACGACTTGTCATGCTCAAAGCATGCGAAATGTCGGATTGAGTATACATCACAGCGTATATAATTGATCCCGCAGCGGAAGAAAAGGAATCAATTATCATGTGTTCAACTTCCTTGAACTAGTCAAAGATCTTATCAATATAAGAATTTTGACTTAACGCTAATATCCTTTTAGATTTATCTCCATAAATCCAGATATCTAAAAGATGTATTCTACTTCTCCAAAATCTTCTTTCATCTAAAATGATCAATATGTCTCCACATATAAGACTGGTGAAAACCATATTATTCCCACTAAACTTCATGTATAAACATAATTCCTCGAGATATCGAGAAATATTTTATGACATGATTGACACACCAATTCCAACTCTTTAGTGCTTACTTAAAACATCCTCTTAAGCTTGCAAATTAACTTAGGATAGTTAGGATCTACGAACCCACAGGTGAAAATAAAATATACTACCTCTTCTAGAATCGTATTCAAGAAGGTGGTTCTTGAGGTCCAATTGACATCATACTATTATGATATGCTGTAATCGCTAAGTATATTCGAATGGATCAAAGAATTAAGGTTGGTGCAAAACTCTTTGCCTATCAATTTATCTTTGAAAATATTTTAATGTTCATCCATGCAAGTTTCGATCTTAAAATTCAATTTACATTGAAGAGGTCGTACTTCTTCAAGTAAAATTTACCAGGTCATATACCTGACCATCACGCATGGAGTCCATTACGAATCGCATGACTCTAAGACATAACAAGAAGTTGGGACTAGTAACAGTCTTTTATAAGTCACGGATTAGAATTCATCACTATTAAGAAGTGATAAAATTTCACCTGACCTCCTAGGTTCCGAAGAAACAACTACTGAACAAGCAATGAGGAAACTTTTTCCGGACCATATGCTCAGTTTGTGACTCTTGAAACATTTTCTCCCACTCTGTCTTACCAATAAATAATCGTATTTTTATTGAAAGACAGCATCACGAGTCACAAACGCTTTGTTCTCGTGGTTAATGTAGGATTATTGAGCACTTGTTTTATTCGGATAACTTATAAATTAGGTACGCTACCTATCCATATCGTATATGAAATAAAATCCGACTGTTTTAAATGTGCTTTGATATGGTGGGAAAAGAAATAGCAGACAAAAATATTAAGATCCCAAGGTTAGTCAAATGGCTCAGTTTGACTTGACAAAGACAAAACCATATCGTATAAGGTTCTGTTTCTCTATGCAACAACACCTTATCTCATAATGTGTGTTAGAGAAGTCAACTTGTGAAACTATTTCACAATACTTTTGGTGAAAATCAAAGTCAATACTTAGATCTTTACAGTTACGATTTGGTCGTAAGTCCACTATCTAATATTCTTGGTGGTTAACTACTTCACATTCAAGCTCTTTGAACTTTTCAAAGATTTCTCTTGGCACCTCATTAAGTAGAATCAAACACAATATCTACTTAAGTCGTCGGTAAATAAAGTGAAGTAGTCATCACCATCTCTGGTTGTGCATGTTATTGGACCACACATATTCTTATGTAATATGGCCAATAACTCATTGGTTCGATTTCCTTTTCAATAAAAAAGGGCACGAATCATCTTGCCTTAAATACAAGATTCGCACACACACCATAAGATTCAAAATCAAATGTTTTAGGGATACTAGTCAATACTAGCCTTTTAATGTGCTACACAATCCAGAATTAAGATTAGATTAGGGTCACCAATTTTGAGACTTTTACAATCTATATGACAAGTAATTACTAGTTTAGGTCAAGAATATAATTACCTTTGATTGGTATGGGATAACCATTGACCAAGTATAGGCATAAAAAGATACAACGCTTGTTCTATTCACAAAAGTGAAACACTTGTGTCGTACACTAAAGTGGATACTATATTCTTTATTTAGAGGTTATGAACATAATAACGTTTATTAAAGTATACCTCTAAATCCAAAACTAGATTAATCACATTATAACTTTTATATGTCTATATAGAAATAAAACTACAATAATTATATTTCCCTTGTAGGTCGACATTTGGTCATGGTTAGTCGTCGCACGAATCATTATTATATGCATGGAATACATTGATGAAAACCATAATGGGTATCTAATACCCAAAAATTGCATTTAGCAAAATAAATGTCGATCATATAGATATTATGGGTGAAAATAGTACACCCAATTTCTAACTTTTTAGAAAACTTGGGGCGGATTGTTTTCTTGTGTCCTACACTGTAAAATAGAATCGTCAAAAGTTGGGTTCGATACCTTGCTTGGGTTTTGACTTTACTATTGAAAATAGATTTGCCTTTTTCCCTCGCCTTATGCCAACATCGTGCCAACCTACTCTTGAACCTCGTTTTATTCTTAACAATTAAGAATATAAACATCATTCTTAGTGCTCCCACTCACTTTCATGAATCTCTACTTAGATAAGTATATTAGAATTATTGTGAAGACTATTCTTCATTTTATTCATGGTTTTACCTTAAAAAGGATAAACCTTTCATGAAGTGACTCCGGTATTTGGTTATTCACGATTTTAAATAAATCGATTAACCTAGTCGTCCGAACTGATTTGGCCTCTTTTGAGGTAAGCCTCGATAAGGAGCATTATGACGACATACCAAAAATTAAAATATTTTCGTTGGAGCGAAAAGATTGATCTACCATTGTTATGAGAAGACGTCACTAAAAATCAAAACGTTTTTGGCTAAGTGTGACTTATTCATATACTCTTCATAAGAGACATTTGCAATGGTGAATATGAGGATCAAAAGTTAAAATTCATTTTGTCTTTAGCTACGGTGGTTTAAACGGAGATCGCAATCAAAATGCTACCGTATAAAATAATGGAAACTCCTTTCCACGATTGAACGGATTTACAAGTTCGTAGAAGGATAAATATTTGTCATTGCGCGAATATCATAAATATAAACGGAAAATAAACATCCATTGCTTAAATATAATTTACTTGTAAAACAATTTTAAACAAGTCACTCATATAATGACCCCTCACAAAATTATATAAGTGATTCCAAGACCCATCTTTAGACAAAAATAGTCATCGCATGCTACCTTTATGTAAAAATGGTAAGTCAATACTTGACTAATTCTACACTTAGAACTCTTGGTTGACGGATTTCAACTAAATCCATCTCCTAGTCCCAAGATAACGCTTATCTCGTTGAGTCCAATCCAATTTTGGCTTGTGATCGCATCACCCTACTTACCCGAGGTAAAAAGGGACCCACGAGCGTGGTAGCCCTAATGAACACGGGGTTCATAGGTGCTTCAATTGGTAAGGCTAAATCTCAATTTTGTAAGTTATGTGAGAGGTCTTGTCAATTTTGTTATTAATTCCCTATATGCGAACTAAGTCGGTGAATTTTGAATAACTTTGAATTGACAATCGAGAAATAAAAATGCATGTTGGCGATTTTGGCATGTGCGGAAAAACATAAAGCAAGCAAATAATAAATCCTAGTATGGCCACCTAGCTAATCTAATTAACTAGTAGATTACAAAATCGGAAACCAACTCCTTGGCCCCTTGCCTCTTCATGGCACCGTCTTTTGGAACACCGACTTCGGGAATCTCCGTCTTCATAATAATTAATTACAAAAAGATACAAATAAAATTCCTATTATACATTTGATCTTAAAATGAAATTAAATTATTACAAACGGCGATTCGAGATCGCAAATAAAATTACAACCGAATCGGTATACCCTTACATTATGGGTAATACCGATTAAAATAATCTAGGCCATACTAGGTACAACTTGCATTAAAAATTAAATAAATGACATTCATTCTTTCAAAAAATAACAACATAAATAAAATGCTGTAAAAATCATGCCAAAATCGCCCTTAACACTTATCATGCTCATTCTAGCTCAATTTTATGGATTTTATCGATTTTTACCCATTAAAAATCAATAATCAACACTTAAATCGTATTTAAGCTCAAAATAATTATCTAAACTGATTTAGAACTCAACATTAGTCCCCACTAACTTTGTTTGTATTTAATTAGTTCGAATTGATCGTATTTGCTAAATATAGAGGTTTAATCATAACGTTTATGAACTAAACCCAAAGTAAAATATAAAAATCATAAAAATTTGAAACCCAAAAATTTTGTACATTCTGGAACATTTCCAGGAACTCTAAAAACAAGAAAAAATTTCCCAAAATTTTTAAATAAATTTTATGAACAAATAACTTAATATTCAACGGGTTTATCAAATAAAAACCATTAACTATAGTAAAATAGTGAAACAAATTATAAAATTTCACTAAGATAATATAAATCATATTATAAAATGTACCAAAAATTTTCAAGACCAGAAAAGGACGTTTCATTTTTATGATCATAATAATCTCACTTTATTGACTTTTATCTTATAAAAATCAATCACCATGCAAAACTTAATTAAAAGTCACGAAATTTTACATACAGTATGTACAACATGCATTTGAGATCATATCAAAATTTCATGGCCAGAATCAACATGCAACTATTTTTAGTTAACTTTTAACATAAAACATGCATATTAACATGATTTATAGGCCATAAATCAAACTAAATAGCAAATTAATCCATAAAATCACCAAATTTGACCACAACCATTTTGAGGTCAGTAGGTATGCATGCAAATCAAAAATTTTGTGCAAACCAATTTTTAACACAAATTTTTAATTTTACCCAAGTTATCGTATAACTCGATTTTAATGCTTAAAATCGACATGCATGTAACAATTGAGCTCTGATACCACATGAAAGTCCTAGACCTATAATTAGACTCATCTAATTAATTCATTAAATTACTTTAACTTAATGATTTAGGATCTAGTTATCATGCATGCAAATATAAAAGCATAAATATAAAGATAAGAAGAAATTTCCTTACAATGAGAAATTTTCGGTCAAAATGGGCACAATAAGAAACTCTTTTCTTATTGTTCTTGAGCATGAAATTAATGGATGATCCTCCATAAAACAACCTCCAAAGTAGAAGGTCTCCTTCTTGTTGCACCCAAGATTAAACCCAAATAATCTTAACTTATTATTAACTAGATAATAAGCAAGACATAATACTACTAATATTGTTGTATTACTACACTAGTAATAGGTTAAGAATATTAGAGTATATGAGTGTTTAGAGAGATATAAGAGGTTTTAGTGAGAAGATGTGAAAAATGAAGAATCAAGTCAAGTGGAAAAATGAGCAACAAAATGCTCATTTTATGGCACTATGGCCGGCACTTTTGAGCCCCAAAATGGGTGATTATCTTCTTATTTTATTCACATGCATAATGGTAGTGTATGTGATTGTATAATGATCATGATCATGTCATAACTTGTCATAATCAACATGTTGTAGTATGATACAAGTAATGAACAATCATCATTGTGTTTTTTCCACTACAATTTCGGTCCACATGGTGAAATGTAGTCCATTTTGATTTTTGATATTTGTCCCACAAATACTTATAATCATATGTTTAATTATCTTGTATAATTAAGTGTCAATTTGATCATATAACAATTATATGACTCAAATTAATAAATAATATGTACTTAACTTTTAAGTAATATTTTACCATTATATCAATATATAATGGGTCCCACAATGCCCAGTTAATTTATTTTACAACTCCTTGTAAATATAATTAACTAATTACCTCTACCTCAAAATATATGCATAACCTCAACTAATTTAATGAATTAACGATTAATCATTAAATTAAATCTTATTTAATCGTATTAAAATAAGACGTAAAATTTATTCAGTCAGTTATCGTATAATTGACTAATAAACTTAAGTGGAATGAGTTCGCAACTCAATTTCCAATAAATAACTCTCGTAACTAAACGTACATATCAAATATATGTAATGCTCTAATTAAACTGTATCGTATACAAATAATTAGTATTCTATTTGGGTCTCATCCTATAGGTGTGACCTAAAGGGATCAGTTGATTACCGCCGTCATACGACAATAACGTCAAACTCTAGTCAGCCAAGCGTTACCGATTTACGTTAATCAACTGACGTGGAGTATCAAAATATACTAATCATGCCACGTATATTCCAAATGAGATTTATTATATAAATGCACTATTGTGGAGGACACTTACTCCAACAATCTCCCACTTGTCCGATACAAGTTGTGCATTGACAACGTCAAATATTGTTGTGTCTAGTAGTATTTTTTAGAGTCTTTCGCTCTACTTTTTACGGGTCATTAGTTTTGTCTTATGTTAGTTTTAGTTTTTGTAATAATGTTAGTATTTAGTACTTTAAGTCAATTTTGAGAGTCAAATCCCGTAAAGTTAATAAAAGTCAAACCCGAAAACCCGAGACCCAAAACCCGGAAATTTGAATGGGCTAGCAATGACTCATCAAGGTATGAAGACCAAGCCCAATGGGTCAATGGAAGTCAAGGCGGGGTCAATATCCATGGGGTCAACGAAAGTCAAGAAGGAAAACAAGGCAAAAATTCGGGAGTGCTCGACGCAGCCTGCGTCGTAGGACGCAGCCTGCGTCATCTCTCAGCACGGGTTTTTCTCATTTTCTCGTCTTGTCTTTTGGAAGCCCACCTTTCAAGGCCCCTAGGTTTGCGGACCAAGGGTATAAAAGAAGAAATCTGAAGAAGAGAAGGGCATCAAGCATTCAACATACAACATTATATTTTCCTTAGCATTTTCTCTACTTTGTTCTTCAAGTTTGGCTCTTGTAATTGGTTATTATTTAGAAATTGGGTGTATTATGAAGACTATGGGTAGCTAATCCTCTTTTGCTTAGTGTAATTTGAACAAGTTCTTCCCTTTTAGCATTGTAAGGCCTTTTTAATCTTTCCTTCTCTATTTAATTCCATTTTCCTATGTTTGAATTTCATAGTTGAATGAATTGTTGTTAAGACTAACCATCTTAGTAATTGTTTGTTTGATTAAATTGCTTTGTCTTGATGAATTTGGTTGATTTGTCTTGATATTTGTTGAAGCAACTTGAAAGATTGTAACTTTGGTTTAAAAGTTGGAATCTTTTGAGTGGAATTTGGATTATTGTGTATTTAGGACATGGTTTAATGTTTTATTACATGATTCTAGCATGCTTCTTTGGTTTTGTGCTTAAAGCTTGCATCTTTATTTATGCTTATGTTTTAATAAGTATGGGTTTAGTTGTATTGAGTCATTTATGGATGGTTTAATTCATTGGTGGCTAGTTTTTAGAAGTTTGTAGTAGATAATTAGAGAAAGGAAGGAAGGAAAGGTCTTTACTTTGTTAATTGTGGGGGAACTTGGGATAATTGCACTAAGTTATTTCTCAATATTTGAATCTTTGAGTATTTAGTTGTTATTAGTAATCTTAGACTTGATAATCAATTCTCATGAAAAACTTTCTCCATTTGTGTTTTTCCTACATGTTTTCCATTGTGAATATCATAGTTTGTAAGTAATTCTAGTCTCTGTTTCAATTAGTGTTTTAAATTGTGGTTAGATTAATTAATTTGTTTAATCGGTTTTTAGCAAGAGTCTAGATTAGATTTTTAGCATTCATCGCCTTCCCTTGGGTTCGATCCTTGTCTTACCCTTACTACCCTTTACTTAGGTTGGTTTGAGTCTAGATTTGGCTTTATAAATTGTTATTTGATTTAGCTAATTTGCGTATTTAACGACACCGTAAAATAAGCTCGTCAAATTTGGCGCCGTTGCCGGGGAAAGCAATATAGCTAATATCAAATTTGAACTCTTGTTAGTGTCATACTTTGTTTAGATTATTTTTCAAATATTTCTTTTTGTATTGTTTGTAGGTTACTTGGTGTTGAAGTTACTAATTGTGTTGTTGAAGTGTTTTAGAGTTTATGCCTAGGTCACAAGAGGGACTTGGTGACTAAGACATTGACCCGGCTTCTAGTAGCATTTCCAATTGGTTGTTTTCGAATCCCCTCTATAGGAGACCCTTTTGGAGGGAGCCTAGTGAAGAGGAGTTTGAGAACAATATTTTTCAAGAACCACAAGAACAAGTGTTTGTGTCACCACCTAGATCACCATCTAGGAGACCGCCACCCTTGAACATCATCTACCCACCCGAAATGGAAGATAATAGAACTATTGGTGAGATCCGGGCAAGAAACTATGAAGAGCAACCGTTGTGTATCGCATACCCTCCCATGGGGGATGTAAATTTCGAGCTAAAGGGGTTCTTTGTTCATAATTTGCCAAGATTTCATGGAATGGTGGGGAATGATCCCAATAGGCACTTGGCCGAATTTCACATGATATGCCAAGGGGCCATCCCTCAAGGAGTGACCGAAGACCAATTTAAACTTAGGGCATTTCCGTTCTCTCTACAAGATGCCGCTAAGGAATGGTTATTTTGTCTTCCGGCCCATTCCGTCAATACCTGGGTGGGTTTGAAGAAGAAATTTCTTGAGAAATACTACCCGGATTCAAGGCATAACCACTCAAAGAAGCTCATCACTACCATTGAGCAAGACATGGGGGAAACTCTCTATGACTATTGGGAGCGATTCAAAAGCCTCGTGGCAAGGTGCCCGTATCATGGAATGTCGGGTGACGATTTATTGACGGCCTTCAATGAAGGATTATGCCAAAACGACCAACCGATGATTATAGCCGCCACCGGAGGTGGTATTGATACACTTAATGTGGCCGAGGCCAACAACATTATTGAGAAGTTGGCTATGAACACAAGAAGCTACGGGAGGAAGCATGAAAGGGGAGGAAGCTCTAGAAATGTATCTTCCATGGAAGATTCTCATGCCTCTCAAAATCACAAACTCATGCAAGAGATGGGTGAACTCAAAAGCTTGGTATCCAACTTGGTTGTCAACAAAAGTAGCTCATTTCCTCAACACCCCGAATCACTTGAATGTTCTTATTGTGGAGGTGACCATGCTACAAATACATGTTACATCATGATCGAGCAAGGAGCCACCATGGAGAGTGTCAATGCCATGGGGTATGGGAATTACAATGCTAGAAACCCAAGTGGTGGAGGAATGTATAACCAAGTGGGAAATCGTGATCTTTTGGGGTGGGGAGGAGACAAATCAAAGAGTTTTGAAAATGGCCAATTCAACCACTTGAGAGCCCAAAATCCAACCCAAAACCGAAACACAAATTTCAACCAAAATCCCCAAAGAAATTTCAACAACCCAAGACCCAACAACTCAAATTTTCCAAGTAATTCTCAATCCCAAAGACAACCCAACCAAAATCCAAATCAAGGGAATTCTTCTTCTCAAGGGAATTTGAGTGACATCTTGCAAACACTTCTTGCCAACCAAGAGAAGGATAGGGAGGAAGCAAGGAGGGATAGAGAGGAAGCAAGAAAGGATAAGGAGGCTAACAACCTTAGGGTGAACAACTTGGAAACCCAACTATCCCAAATGGCCTCAAATTTATCAAAATCCCAAGCCTCAAGCTCCACAAGATTCCCATCTCAAACCATTCCCCCACCAAGGGAAAATGCTAGTGCCATGACATTGAGGGGTGGCAAGGAGTTGGAAGTAAACCCCCTTGGCAAAGGAAAGGAAAAGATGAAGAATATTGAGATGGAAACCATTGAGATTGAAGACCAAGGAGAATTGGTGGTTGGTCAAGAAGAGATATCGAAGAATGAGAAAGGGGGATCCACAAGCAAGGACCCCAAGGGAGACATTTCAAGGAAGGGCAAAGACACTATTGAAGATGATGAAGTGGAGGAGTACATACCGGAAGTCCCATTTCCTAGTGCTTTGATAAGCACAAGGAAATATGCCAAGAAGAATGACTTATATGAGACTTTCCGGAAATGTGAGGTTAACATTCCTCTTCTTAACTTGTTGAATAGTGTCCCTAGGTATGCCAAGTTTTTGAAAGAGCTTTGCACACCTAGGAGAAATCCAAAGAAGGGAACCCATAAGGTTAGGGTGAGTGAACATGTGTCGGCCATTTTCAAACAAAATTTACCAAAGAAATGTGGAGACCCGGGCATGTTCACTATTCCTTGCACTATTGGGGGGAAAAGTTTTAAACGTGCCATGCTAGACCTTGGGGCTTCTATAAACGTCATGCCTTTATCTATTTATGAGACCCTAGGTTTAGGACCTTTGTCTAAGACCGGGGTAGTCATTCAACTTGCCGATAGGTCTAGTGTTTACCCCAAGGGCATGGTAGAGGATGTACTAGTGGAAGTCGATAATCTTGTCTTTTCGGCGGATTTCTACGTCTTAGATATGGAATCTAGCTCTAGTGCCACCCCTCTCCTTCTTGGTAGGCCGTTTATGAAAACTTTAAATACCAAGATCGATGTTTCAAACGGGTGCTTGAGTATGGAGTTTGAAGGAAAAAGATTAACTTACAATATATATGACTCCATGAGGCGCCCGAGTGACCATCAATCTTGTTTCTTCTTGGATATTTTTGAGCCATTAGTGAATCAAATGTATAAACTTTGTGATAGAGACCCACTCGAGGTAGCTTTAACTAACCCCATGGAAGAGGAAGGTTTGCGTTTGTTGTTGGACTTTGATGTGCAGGAATGTCTTGGAGACTTGGAAAGGGAAGAGCCAATAGAAACATATGAGGAGCTCAACGTCATAGAGATGCTGAAAACAGGGCAAGGCAGTGCTCGACGCAGCCTGCGTCGTACGACGCAGCCTGCATCACTGGACGCAGCCTGCGTCACTGGACGCAGCCTGCGTCACTGGACGCAGCCTGCGTCCTGTACTGGCAAACTTGTCCGAGTTGTTTGCTTTGAGTATTTCACTCCACAAGCCCCTCCCTTCCATTATCCAACCTCCTAAGGTCGAGTTGAAGACCCTCCCAAGCCATTTAAAATACATCTTTCTAGGGGACAAGAACACCCTACCACTTATGTAACAACCCGAAAAGTACCCTATTTTTCTAGGGAAAATATTTTACGGATACTTTTCAGCAGATTTAAGTTTTAATTTCGAATTTATTGTTTCGAGTCGAATTTGGAATTTCCGGGTTCGTATTTGGAATTTCCGCGAGATTCCATGAGAATCCCGTTTTTAATTCGTCTTTGACTTTTCTTGATTTTTAAGTCGTCTTTGACTTTTCTTGACTTTTGAGTCATCTTTGACTTTTCTTGACTTTGAGTCGTCTTTGACTTTTCTTTTTGCTTTTAAGTCGACTTTGACTTCGTTGACTTTTTCCGACTCACCCCGTAACTTGAAAGACGAAATTATATTTGAAAAATAATAAATTGTATTTATTTTTATTAAGATTATTGAATTTATGATAATTTATATAATTATTTTGAATTTATTCGGAATTTAAGAGAAGGTTTTACGGTTTAATCCCGAACGTCATTTAACTATTCCCGAGTCAACTTAAATCCCGAAACAAACCCGAACCCCGACTTTGGCATGAGTCACACGCCCCATGTCATCTTTTTCCACTCACTTTAGATCTTTTAATTCTTTCGATTAAACTAATACGAATATCTAAGATATTTGTTACTTTATCGATCCGTCAACGTAAATTACGCAAATCGCTTAAAATCAGACCCGACTACTACCTATACCACACGGCTCTCTCACCCTCTCATAGGACTTGATATTTTCTTTCTTTTGATTACAATAACATAATATCTAGATATTTGGTTTAATTAACTTAATATATAATTATATCTAAACAATTACCTTAATATAATTATAAAACCCGAGTCAATCCCGTAACAACAATTTCAAAACCCGACTCCATATTTCCTCTATATTTACACGGCCCACTCTCCCACTTTACTCACTAATTATCTTTTCATTTTCCACTAAATCAACTTAATACCTTTTTAATACTTTCTTTAATCGTTCTTGGTGTTCTTCATCGTTCTTCATCGTTCTTCATCGTTCTTGAGCAAAATCGTCACAAAACCTTCGTTACTTGTTCAAATCCGTCCTAACTTATATTTCTAGAGTCTCCTCTTCGCTCTTCATCTCCACGTACGTTTTATTTCCAATTCCGACACAATCGTTTTCAACACTTTAATTATGGAAAATCAAGTTTTAATTCTAACAATATTATTCTTGTCATTTCTTATAAGGGGAAGATTTTGAAGACGAGTTTGGTGACTCGTATATTTTGGGTGAAGATTAGTAGACGGGTTTTTCTTTATTTCTTATTTTGGTGCTACTTGATTTTGCTAGCTAAGGTAACGATTCCGAGTTACTCGACGAATTAATGTTACATATCTTTTGTTTTTGTTCATGTTATTGTTATTTATGGTTTTTGGTAGTAACATGATAAGTTGTTATTTTAGTATGTTGTATGAATTTTTGGCATGTTTAGTGTTCTTGACATATTTGGATGATTTGAAAATAATCATGATTTTTGTATGGATGATTGTTAAAAGGGATGTTTGTTAATTAAAACATGTTAGAAATAATTTTAGAGTGGTGTTGATTGTTGGCCGTGTATGGTGGCCGTTTAGAGGGCTGGAAACCGACCCAAACCAGGCCGGTTCAGGCCGGTTCAGGCCCGGTCCAGGTCCGGTCTGGTTGGTCGTGATTTGGTCCGTTGGTCTTGTGTCGATACTTGATTGTTTTGTTGTTGTTTTGACGGGTTTTAAATATGTTAAGCATGCGGGAAATATTAAGAAACGGTTTTAAAAATGTCGACCCAAAACAGGCCCAAACCAGGCCCGTGGGCCCAGTCCAGGCCCGTGTCAAGTTCGGCCCAAAACAGCCGTGGGTCCCCTTCCTTGGACTTGTGACGGTTTTAGAGTTTATTGTTATTTTATCGTGGTTTGTAATATTTAGCAAGTGGGAAATTTTAATAAGTAAATTATTTAATTAAAAAGTTTTCATAATATTATTATTTCTCACATGTTAGAAATTATAATACGAGGTTGTAGTTTAATTTGATGTCTTTTAAGTCAAGCGGGTTTTTGGTAAGAATTA
>JAIUZE010002066.1:0-22074 GCA_022085475.1 Heliosperma pusillum
TCATTGTGTCGTTGTGTTTGGATGGGTGATTACATGATTGATCATTCATGATCATACCATGACTTGGCATGGTTTGTTTGTCGAGTCTCAATCTTATCAAACTTATACCGCTAACGGTGAGATGCAAGCCATAGTGAGCGTATTCGGTTGCCTAAGAGTGTCTTCCCCGAGTCTTTGTATAACATGATGGATTCGGATTTGTATTCCATATGCTCTTATCATTATATATTGAATTGCCTATCTATCCTTATCGTATCTCACATGTATATCTATATGTATGCATGCTCTACTTTTGTATTTCCTTCCATGTACGTTTAATGTGATATGGCTGGGAGAACCCGGAGTTACTCCCCACTGATTGTGGCGTTCATGTTTTTCATGGATGAACAGGTTGCTTGCATGGATGGCTTTTTGCTTGATATTTTGGGTTCGAGTGTGAGCTAGCGGGCGTTGTCCCTGGATTGAAACACCTCTAGACGTTATTTAGCTTGTTTGCTAATCACATTTACTTTGATAACATTTGGAGATACTACGTCTCTTGTTGTAGTATATTCGTACTTTGGTTTGTAATATTTGACATACCTCGTATTTTCTATCTTTTATGTATAAAGGTTTTTAAAATACCGTATTTCCGCTAATTAATTCACATGCTTGTATGTTTTATTTCCGCATTCGCGAGGGTTGTCACAATATATCTGTTGGAAGAGTTCCAAGCAGAAAAGAGTATTGGAAAGGTTCCAAGTAGGAGTGAAATTTTCAAATATAAATGTCATGTATCCGCTGGAAGTGTTCTAGACAGTTTATCATTGCGGATTTCACAACGGAAATGGAGTACATTGCATCATATGATGAGGCATATGAAAGTAGCTTGGATTCGATAGTATTGGAGGGACTAGAAGTAGTTCCTATAGTTGTATATCCTACCCCATGATACTGGTAAATAGTGGGAGCTACCTTTAGGCCAAGAGTCCTAAGTCTATATTCAAACCTAGACACCTACTCAGAAAGTTTTATTTAACATGAGATTACGTAGACAAAGAGAAATAATAATCAGAAAGATGGGAAAGATGCAAGTATTGCTAATCCATTAGCCATGCCTTTTGCAAGCTGAACATGATAGTCATGTCATTTCAATGGGGATTGAAATATATACTTGAATTGCTAGTGATTATGAGATATGAAATTATTGATAGCGTATCAAATTTTCCAAATATTTGATAATCGCATTCATTGTTAGAGTTTCATTAAAAACTCCATTATTTAGTTTGACTAAATTTTAATACTTTGTTTATCCGAATTGGTTGAAAGAAAGGTTGAACCCAATTCAAGTAAACAGGATGAACTTAGTGTTTTGTCCCTAATCATTCTTTTGAGATGACGTCTCGAAGTGACTAGATTGTAAGTCGATCGATGGTTGGTTCAGCACCATTGGGTCATGGAAATGACTGGTCGTTTACATAGACAGACTGTTGAGACATTCTGTGGGGCAGTGACCATAATAGAGTCACTTATCAAAAATGTTGAAGCATGTTCGTGGCGGGGATTTCTATTTTGTTCCTATGAGTGCGACCTCCACAAAAGTGTTGCTACATGCACAACTTGTATCGGACAAGTGGGAGATTGTTGGAGTAAGGGTTCTCCACAATAGTGCATTTATATAATAAATCTCATTTGGAATATACGTGGCATGATTAGTATATTTTGATACTCCACGTCAGTTGATTAACGTAAATCGGTAACGCTCAGCAGACTCGAGTTTGAAGTTATTGTCGTATGACGGCGGTGATCAACTGATCCCTTTAGGTCACACCTATAGGATGAGACCCAAATAGAATACTAATTATTTGTATATGATATAGTTTAATTAGGGCATTACATATATTTGATATGTACGTTTAGTTACGAGAGTTATTTATTGGAAATTGAGTTAGGAACTCATTCCACTTAAGTTTATTAGTCCATTATACGAAATATTCCACTTAAGTTAATATATCATTGCGGATTAACTGGGCATTCCACTTAAGTTTATTAGTCAATTGACTAATAAACTTAATTTAATACGATTAAATAAGATATAATTTAGTGATTAATTGTTAATTTATTAAATTAGTTGAGGTTATGCATATATTTTGAGGTAGACGTAATTAGTTAATTATATTTACAAAGAGTTGTAAAATATGTTAACTGTGCATTGTAGGACTCATTATATATTGATATAATGGTAAAATATCACTTAAAAGGTAAGTATATATTTGAGTCATATAATTGTTATATGATCAAATTTACATTTAATTTTACAAGATAATTAAGCATATGATTAATAAGTATTTGTGGGACAAATATCAAAAATCAAAATGGACCACATTTTACCATGTGGACCAAAATAATGTAGTGGAAAACATAATGATGGTTGTTTTCTTTATACTCACTACAACACATGATTATGACAAATGAACATGATCATGTATAATCCTACACACTACCTATTTGCATGTGATTAAAATAAGAAAAAAAATCACCTCTTTTGGTGATGTCTTAGCCGGCCTTGGTGCCTTATAAATGAGCAATTGTTGTTCATTTATGCACTACTTTTATTCTTGCTTATTTTTACACTTCTCTCTAAAACCTCTTATCTCTACAACTCTAAAAAACACTAATATTCTCTAAGTATTACTAGTGTAGTAATACAATAATATTAGTAGTATAATGTCTTACTTATTATCTAGTTAAGATTAAGATTAGTTATTTGTTATCATCTTGGTGCAACTTGAAGGAGGTCTTCTAATTTGGAGATTGTTTTTGGATCATCCTTGTTTATAGCTCAAGATCAATATTGTGCCCATTTAATTTCCATTTCAATGTGAGGAAATTTCTTCTTTTATATATATGTCTTTATATTTGCATGCATGTTACATAGATCATTAAATAATAAATTAACAAGTAATTTAGTAACTAATTAGAGGAGTCTAAATAAGGTCTATGGACTTTCATGTGGTATCATAGCTCAATTGTTACATGCATGTTGATTTTAAGCATGAAAATCGAGTTTTACGATAACTTGGGTAAAAATTGAGATAATGTATAATTTTTATGGCTAATTACTTAATTGTTAAATCATTATTGTCACTATGATTAACTTAACTTAGTATGATATTATGTCTCCACATATAGGAATAAAATAGAAATCCCCGCCACGACCAGGCTTCAACAATTTTGATAAGGGACTCTATTATGGTCACTGCCCCACATAATGTCTCCACAGTCTGTCTATTTAAACAACCAGTCATCTCCATGACCCCATGGTGTTAAAAAAACCATCGATCGACTTACAATCTAGTCACTTCGAGACGTCACCTCAAATGAGTGACTAGGGATAAAACACTGAGTTCATTATGTTCACTTGAATTGGGTTCAACTTTTCTTTCAACCAATTCGGATAAACAAAGTATTAAAATTTAGTCAAACTAAATAAAGGAGTTTTTAATGAAACTCTAACAATGAATGTGATTATTAAATATCTGGAAAAATTGATACGCTATCAATAATTTCATATCTCATAATCTTTAGCAATTCAGGTACATATTCCAATCCCCATTGAAATGACATGACTATCATGTTCAGCCTGCAAAAGGCATGGCTAATGGATTAGCAATACTTGCATCTTTCCCATCGTTTTGATTGCTATTTCTCTTTGTCTACGTAATCTCATATTACATAAAACTTTCTGAATACGTGTCTAGGAGCTACTTTCATATGCATCATCAAATGATGTAATGTACTCCATTTTCGTTATGAAATCCGCAATGATAAACTGCCTGGAACATTTCCATCGGATACATGACATTTATATTTGGAAATGTCACTCCTACTTCGAACCTTTCCAACAGTCCTTTCTGCTTGGTACTTTTCAAACAGATAAATCTTTTATAAAACACAGCCAGTTCGTGATTTCAAATCACTTTAATCAGTTTGGAAACTGAAGTCTATGTAACCCCTTACACACAACTCACTGTAAACTCCAAACATATGGAACATATCTTTAGTCCTTCGCAAGTACTTAAGGATGTTCTTTATGGCTATCAAGTGACTCTCACTTGGAATTGATTGCAAACGACTTGTTATGCTCAAAGCATGCGAAATGTCGGATTGAGTATACATCACAGCGTATATAATTGATCCCGCAGCGGAAGTTACTAGATAATGAACATGATGAACATAATAAACTTAATTATACAAGATAAATAAGGATATGATTAATAAGTATATAAAGTATATTTAGTTAACTTAAGTATTTAATGTACTACACTAGTAATATGAATATTCCACTTAAGTTAATATATCTAAAAATTAACTCTCTAAAACTAATATTCCTATTACACATTTGATCTAAAAATGAAATTAACTTATTACAAACGGCGATACGAGATCGCAAATAAAATTACAACCGAATCGGTATTCCTTTACATTACAGTTAATACCGATTAAAATAATCTAGGTCATACTAGGTACAACTTGCATTAAAAATTAAATAAATGACATTCATTCATTCAACAATAACAACATAAATAAAATGCTGTAAAAATGATGCCAAAATCGCCCTTAATACTTATCATGCTCATTCTAGCTCGGTTTTATGGATTTTATCGATTTTTAACCATTAAAAATCAATAATCAACACTTATATCGTATTTAAGTTCAAACTAATTATCTAAACTGATTTAGAAATCAAAATTAGTCCCCGCTAATTTTTTTAATTAGTTTGAATTGATCGTATTTGCTAAATATAGAGGTTTAATCACAACATTTATGAAATAAACCCAAAATAAAATATAAAAATCATAAAAAATTGAAACCAAAAATTTTGTACATTCTAGAACATTTCCAGGAACTCCAAAAACCAGAAAAATTTGCCCAAAATTTTGAATTAATTTTATGAACAAATAACTTTGTATTCAACGGTTTTATCAAATAAAAACCATTAAATATAGTAAAACAGTGAAACAAACTATAAAATTTCATTAAGATGATATAAATCAGATTATCAATTTTATGAACATAATAATCTCACTTTATTGACTTTTATCTCATGAAAATCCATAATCATGCAAAACTTAATTAAAAGTCACGAAATTTTAGATACAGTATGTACAACATGCATGTGAGATCAAATAAAAATTTCATGGCCAGAATCAACATGCAACTATTTTTAGTTAACTTTTAACATAAAAAGTGCATATTAACATGATTTAAAGGCCATAAATCAAAATAAATAGCAAATCAATCCCTAAAATCACCAAATTTGACCACAACCATTTTGAGGTCAATAGGTATGCATGAAAATCAAAAATTTTGTGCACACCAATTTTTATCACAAATTTTCAATTTTACCCAAGTTATCGTATAACTCGATTTAAATACTTAAAATCAACATGCATGTAACAATTGAGCTCTGATACCACATGAAAGTCCTAGACCTCTAATTAGACTCCTCTAATTAGTTCATTAAATTACATTAACTTAATGATTTAGGATCTAGTTATCATGCATGTAAATATAAAAGCATAAAAGAAAAGATAAGACGAAAACATCCTTACATTGTGAATTTTCGGTTCAATATGGGCACAATAAGAACTCCTTCTTATTGTTCTTGAGCATGTAATTAGTGGATGATACTCCATAAAACAACTTCCAAAGTAGATGGTATCCTTCTTGTTGCACCAAAGACTAAACCCAAACTATCACTATAAATTTAGACTAGAAAAATATAGAGATAAGAAGAAACTAATATAACTTTTATTACTACTCTAGTAATAGGAATATTAGTTTTAGAGAGTTTAGTGAGAGGTTGTGTAGACAGAATATATGAAAACAAGTGAATGAATTAGTGAAGAACAATGAGCAACCATGATGCTCTTATAGAAGCATATGGCCGGCACCTATCAAGCACCAAAGGGTGATTTTTCTTCTTATTTTATTCACATGCAAAGAGCTTGAGTGTGGGTTAGAAATTGATAATGATCATGTGTCATAATATATCATTATTAAATGGTGGAGTGTGGAATTGGTAGACTAAAATCACTAATGATTTTCTCTAGTCAAAACCGGTCCCTTTGAGTCCATAATGGGCCATTTTGATTTTTGATATTTGTCTCACAAATACTTATTAATCATATGGTTAATTATCTTGTATAATTAAGTGTTAATTTGCCATTATATGAATCAAATTAATAAGTAATATATACTTAACTTTTAAGTGATATTTTACCATTATATCAATATATAATGGGTCCCACAATGTCAAGTTATTTTATTTTACAACTCCTTGTAAATGTAATTAACTAATTACCTCTACCTCAAAATATATGCACAACCTCGACTAATTTAATGATTAACGAATAATCACTAAATTAAATCTTATTTAATCGTATTAAAATTAAGACGTAAAATTTATTCAGTTAGTTATCGTATAGTTAACTAATAAACTTAAGTGAAATGAGTTCCTAACTCAATTCCTAATAAATAACTCTCGTAACCAAACATATATCAAATATATATGTAAGGGACTAATTAAACTGTATCGTATACAAATAATTAATTTTCTGTTTGGGTCTCATCCTATAGGTGTGAGCTAAAGGGATCAGCTGATCAACGCCGTCATACGACAATAACGTCAAACTCTATTCAGCTGAGCGTGATTGACGTTAATCAACTGACGTGAGTATCAAAATATACTAATCATGGCACGTATATTCCAAATGAGTTTTATTATATGAATGCACTATTGTGGAGGACACTTACTTTAACAGATGGCACGCCTTTCCATAGACCAACCTATATGGTGAAGTACCAATAGGTGTCTTATATGCGATACGGTAGGCCCACAAGGTATCCTCAAGCTTCATGCTCCAATCCTTTCGTGACTTGGCAACAACTTTCTCAAGTATGGAATTAAGGTCACGGTTAGAAACCTCCACTTGGCCACTAGTTTCTGGATGGTAAGTCAAACCTCTTCTATGATAGACCCCATATTTCTCCAATAAGGTAGCAAGTTGTTTCTCACCAAAGTGAGTACCACGATCACTAATGACCGCTCTTGGGACCCCAAACCTCGGAAATATGATCTTCTTGAAGAAGTTAACAACGGCACGAACATCGTTTGTTGGAGTAGCTATGGCCTCTACCCATTTAGAGACATAATCAACGACAACCAAAATGTACCGATTCCGTTTTGAGGAAGGAAACGGTCCTTGATAGTCAATCCCCCAAACATCGAATACCTCCACTTCCAAGATACCATTTAAAGGAATCTCATGCCTCCTTGATATAGAACCCGTTCTTTGGCAAAAATCGCAAGCCGTAATGAAAGCTATGGCATCTTGGTACATAGTTGGCCAATAGAAACCATATTGCAACACCTTTGCAACAGTCTTGTATGGTCCATAGTGACCCCCATAAGGAGAAGAATGGCATCCTTCTAGCACTCCTTTCACATCCCAATGTGGGATACATCTCTGAAAAAGCCCATCGGAGCAATGTTTGAATAGATAGGGATCATCCCATATGAAGAACTTTGCATCATGTAAGAACTTCTTCCTTTGTTGATATGAAAGGCTCCGTGGCAATTCTTTCCCAACTAGAAAGTTGGCTATGTCGGCATACCAAGGAGTATTGGCTTCCGAAATTATTAGAACATCATCGGCAAAGGAATCATCAATAGGTATATCAATACCTCCATCATTGAACCACATGCGGGATAAGTGATCGGCAACAACATTTTCGGTCCCATTCTTTTCTTTAATCTCAAGATCAAATTCTTGTAAGAGCAAGATCCATCGTATCAACCTTGGTTTAGCTTCTTATTTGGCTAGGAGATGCTTTAGAGCGGCATGATTGGTATGAACAATTACTTTGGAACCAATCAAGTAAGAGCGAAATTTGTCTAAGGCATAGACAATGACAAGTAGCTCTTTCTCCGTGGTGGCATAGTTGATTTGAGCCGCATCCAAGGTTTTGCTAGCATAGTAGATAGCATGGAGAACCTTGTCCTTCCTTTGTCCTAGCACGACACCTGCTGCATAGTCACTAGCATCACACAGGACCTCAAATGGTAAATTTCAATCCGTTGATTGGATGATAGGTGCGGAAATCAAAGCCTTCTTGATCCTAGTAAAAGACACAAGACAATCATTAGTAAACACAAAGGGAGCATCTTTTAAAAGAAGCTTCATAAGGGGTTTGGAAAATTTAGAAAAATCTTTAATAAAACGGCGGTAGAAACCCGCATGGCCTAAGAAACTCCTTACTCCCTTGACATTTACCAGTGGGGGTAGTTGTTAAACAACTTGGACCTTAGCACGATCCACTTCAATTCCTCTTTCTGAGACAATATGACCAAGTACCACCCCTTCATTGACAATGAAGTGGCACTTTTCCTAATTCAACACCAAGTCAACCTCTTCACAACGCTTTAACACTTTAGACGAGTTAGCCAAACAAGCATCAAATGAAGAACCATAAACACTAAAATAATCCATAAACACTTCCATGATAGACTCAATAGTTGAATAAAATGCTTATCATACAACGTTGGAAAGTAGCGGGGGCATTACAAAGACCAAAAGGCATTCTATGGTAAGCAAAGGTACCATAGGGACATGTAAATGTGGTCTTCTCTTGGTCATCCGGATGAATGGGTATTTTAAAGAACCCAAAATATCCATCGAGGTCGCAAAAATACTTGTGACATGCCAACCGCTCCAACATTTGCTCAATAAAAGGCAAAGGGTAGTGATCTTTCTTGGTGGCCAAATTTAGTCTCCTATAGTCAATACACATTCTCCAACCTGTTACAATTCTAGTTGGAATAAGTTCATTTTTATCATTTTTGACTACGGTGGTTCCTCCTTTCTTAGAAACCACTTGGACCGGACTCACCAATTTGGAATCGGAAATTGCATAAATAATTTACGCATCTACCAATTTAATCACTTCCTTTTTTACCACTTCTTGCATGTTATGATTTAGTCGTCTTTGAATTTGGACACATGGTTTATGATCTTCCTCTAGATGGACTCTATGCATGCAAAAATCGGGGCGTATGCCCTTTAAATAATCTAGTTTATAACAAATAGATTTCTTGGGAGATTTTAAAACATGAAGCAATGAAGACAATTGACTCTCACTCAAACTAGCACCAACAATTACCGGACACATTTCCTCATCATCTAAAAAAGCACACTTCAAATTAGAAGGGAGGGGTTAAAGTTCAGGTTTTTGTACCTCAAGGTCTTGAGGTGTAGAAACTAAACCTAAAAAGTGTGAGATTTCCTCCAATGATAACTCTTCTCCATCCAATTCATTCTCCAAAGTATCCATCTCCTCATTCCCATTCTCATTATCACCTGCAAATGATTCTAATAGCAAGAGTGCCTCCAAAGGGTCTTTAGCCAAAGACCGAGAGATAGAGTCATCTATAAGAATGTCAACAACATCCAAAACATCAATAGAAAAGCAAGACTCTTCTAACATTGGACTCTTCATGGCACTATTCAAATTGTATGTGACCTTATCGTCACCCACTTCCAATGTAATCTTACCATTCTTGACATCAATGACCGCACCCGCGGTATGTAAAAAGGGTCTTCCCAAAATGATTGGGATTTGGGCATCTTCGGCCATGTCAAGAAAAATAAAAGCAACCGGAATAAAAAATTTACTAACTTTGACAGGAACAGCATCCAAAACGCCAAAGGGCGTTTTATAAAACGATCTGCCATTTGCAATGTGACACTAGTACATTTCAATACTCCTCCCATATTAAGCTTAGCACAAATAGAGTAAGGATTGATACTTACACTAGCACCTAAATCGCATAAAGCTTTATCAATTTGATAGGTACCAATTGTGCAAGGAATGGAAAAACTTGCGGGATCTAAACTTAGTAGAGGACTTGTTTTGAAAAAAGAGCACTACACTCAACGGTGAAGTGTGACAACCCTCGCGAATGCGGAAATAAAACATACAAGCATGTGATTTAATTAGCGGAAATACGGTATTTTAAAAACCTTTATACATGCAAGATAGAAAATACGAGGAGTGTCAAATATTACAAACCAAATACAAAATACTACAAGAGACGTAGTCTCTCAAAGTGTCAACAAAAGACAAAGTTATTTAGCATCTAGCTAAAGAACGTCTAGAGGTGTTTCATCCAGGGACAACGCCCGCTAGCTCACACCCGAACCCAAAATACCACAAGCAAAAAGCCATCCAATCAAGCAACCTGTTCATCCATGAAAAACATGAACGCCACAGTCAGTGGGGAGTAACTCCGGGTTCTCCCAGCCATATCACATTAAACGTACATAAAAGGAAATACAAAAGTAGAAGCATGCATATATAGATATACATGTGAAATACGATAAGGATAGATAGGCAATTCAATATATAATGATAAGAGCATATGGAATACAAGTCCGAATCCATCATGTGATACAAAGACTCGGGGAAGACACTCTTAGGCAACCGAATACGCTCACTAGGGCTTACATCTCACCGTTAGCGGTATAAGTTTGATAAGATTGAGACTCGACAAACAAACCATGCCAAGTCATTCAATGACCAATCATATAATCATTCATGTAATCATCCATCCAAACATACCAATACAATGACGACATCTCTCACGGTAAATGAAACGCACTAGCACCGTGTACATGGCAAGTATGATTAAAAGGCATCCACGGGATAAGACATTTCCCTGAACGCATACACGATGCTACATTTCGTATATGTAGACTTATTGCCTCCTGGTAGGACGACGATAATTATACGGTCCTAGTCTAAACCTGGCCAGACTCTCGGGATAAGACATTTCCCGATTCGACATGTGGTAAGACGTTCCACATCCAAGACTCGGTCAATCATAGACGCCGAGTACCCCAAATTCGGTCGATAATTCACAAAAGAGGCGGAAAAGAGCACAAGCTTCATAACAAGCGGTACGCTACATGCAAATATCACCACCTCGCAAGTACACAACATTTGACGGCCGGGTCGATCAACACAATGCGTTCGCCTCCCAACAACGTCGTCGTATGCCCACTAACACATGCAATTAAGCAGTAAGGATACATCCCCGTTCCGACATTCCAGCCTTACGAACGTAGAGGTAGCCAAGGGAATGAGAGTACAAAGCACATAACAAAATAGTGCTCAAACCGGAACATTTGAAAAAACCGGCTCAAAGTGGGACATACCAAAAACCGTCACAAAACAGGCGATACAAGCAAATGAAATATCATATATTCGAAACATTAATAATTAAAGTCATTACGTAAATTTATACGATAAATGAACCATCAGAAATATTATAAATGAAATAGTAAACAAGAAATAAAAACACCATCCAGCAGGTGCCTGCCGGTCAGTGGGACCGGCTGCCGGCCACCCGGCTGACCCAAGTATCATATGAAAATCAACATGAAATGTCAGTGTGTCCCAGCCGTTCAAGGGGACCGGCTGCCGGCTACCTGGCTGGGACCAAAGGGCATAAGAGAAAACAAGGAGGAAGGTTGAGGTGTCTCAGCCGGTCGGCTGACCGGCTGCCGGTCGACCGGCTGAGATCGACTTCATGCATAAAACATCACGTATCAACAACAATATACAGCCACTGCCCCAGCCGGTAAGCTGACCGGTCGGCCGGTCGGCCGGCTGGGGTCTATAGTGCACGAAAATCACCATTTCACTTAAGGACCAACATTTTACAACAATCAACTATCATTATAATTCATCAACTCTCATGTAAATTCTCAACTAACAACATCCATTACCAACAATACGATTCCTATATTTACTAATCATAATCTAATTACGATTCCTAACATAGAAAACACGTAAAACACGTAAATGACATCGAGTAACCCTTCACCGTTACCTTTACGCGTCTTCAAACGATTTCTAAGTCTTCCTAGTCTCCACCTACAATTAGATAATAAAAGATGAATATTATTCACCTTTGAGAAAGACGGATAAATTGAAAAGCGAGAAAGACGGTAATTTTATTACCAATACGGATAGAGGAAGATAAGAGGAGAAGAATAAGACGAACTTACGTGAATTTGAACGAGAAATGAAAGAGTTATGACGATTCTAAGACGGATCAAAATGGAAACTAAGCTTTTGGGGTTTTCTTAGTGAGGAAGCAGGAGTTGAGTTGTGAGGAAGAATTAGGTTAGGGTTAGTATAAGTAGAGAGTGAGTGGAAAAAGTCAAGAAAAGTCAAAGACGCCTTAAGACGTGATTTACTTGAAATCTCGCGTAAAATCCAAATACGAACTCGGAAATTCTAAATTCGACACGGGAAATTTAATTCTAAACTAAAACTAAATTTCGATGAAAAGTATCCGTATACTATTTCTACTATAAAAATAGGGTACATTTGCTGGTGTTACAATCACCCCACCTTTTAAAAAGTTTCGTCCTCGAAACTTGAGAGTAGAAAACCAAAGTATCAAGTTCAAAATTAATACGAAAACTTTTATAAGGGAAAAACATTTATGAAATGATGTTCTTCTCGAAAACGGTTTAAGGAAATTTTTCATAAGTGCGAAACTTACTTACGGATCTCAAGAGTGCCCGTCGCGAACGAGAACTCTTATATCCAAATCAAAGCAATGTCGAAATAGTGAAGTCGAAAATCAAAACAAACGTTAGTAAGTGCAGGACTAGTCACCAGACGTCTCCAATAATAAGTCCAACATCCAACTAAACGCAAAATTAAAATATAAAAGCAAAAGAAATCCATTTTCTCCAAAAAGAGGGTACACAATCCATCTTTAGACTTCTTTGAAAAGTTAAATTAGAAATAAAATATGGAAATTTGAGGTTTTCTCAAAGATAAACTCAAAATAACACGACATTACACGTACATAGAGCGACTCGCACATTTCACACACAATTCAGGGTAACAAAATATATACAAAACACGCAAAAACGAAACAAATCGAACTCTTAGGGATAGGAAGATCACGATGAAGTCGGCAGGAAGATCTACAAGAATTCGACATCACTAACTCTACTAATAAACCAAATCCTCAAGAAAATGCAATTTACCCAATTTGAAACTCATCATTTTCAATCATCAGAATTCTTACAAAAATATTCCATAATCTCGAGATTTCAAGCCAATAACCTAATTATTCAGATCCATTTAGTATCTACTGAAGTCCATCGGCACGGTAGACTCCACAACTAACAATCCACATGGTAAAGGAGACTTACCATGAAATTCCCTTGATTCAATTTACTTTAAACTCCTTATCCTAAATTTGCAATGAACTTTCTCATCTTCGAAAGTCAAAACACAATCAAAGCAACAAACATAATTATCTAAGATTCAACTAGCCTCATCCAAAGTCTCCCGACAAGGGAAAATCCACTATCCATTATCGGTTATAAGGATTCTTTACTATGGCATATCATCCTTAATTCGATCATTACTACGTTTGAAGCCTCAAATATAAATAGTCACAAATGCAAACTATGGAGGTTACTAATTCTCAAGATAAATGGGTTCACCATTCTATCTCTATAATCCATAACAACTGAGCACTCACTATCAAAAGCTTGCAACGAACATTTCTCAATCTCAAACTATGATTCCTTAAGAATAAAAGAGAATTACTAATTCCAAACCACAAATGATCAATTACTTGGCAATCAGACAACCATTCAAATCATCTAATTCATCTAAAACTCAAAATGAATCGACTTTCATTTATGACAATACTCCTCAAACTTTGGGTACCGGCTCAAATTCCCTAATGCAAAGTCTCTTTTAGAATCCACCAATTAGAGACATCTAATTCTCAAATGACATACCAAGCAACCGTTATAGTACCCAACAACAACGAACTATTATCATTTATTAACTAAATTCTCAATATAACACTAGAGTACCAAGCTTCAAATCTAAAACCACTAAGAGAGGATACATTATCACTATTAGAATTCATCCTAGAGCTTAAGTCCTATTTCCCATGATGAAATACAACATGAAATTTGCTCAATCCAAGGACACATATTCTAAATAAAGAATCCCAAATTACATCACGCTTATTCTCTGAGCCTTACAAACGGAATATCCAATCCACTAGAGAAAAGATGAAGGAGCAACGAGATAGAAAACGATAAGGAATCTCAAGGAGAACACGGGAATAAATAAGGCACGAGATTACAAGAGAGGATCGCTGAAAATAACGAGGTCAAGAAAGAGACAAAGCAGATAGTAGAGGTATAAATCTTGACAAAAACATTCAAGAATGGAAATGAAAAGGGACAATGGTACGAGTAAAGGTTTAAGGTTTAATCCACAAAATTTCTCCTTTCAGATTTAGGGTGATAGCAAAGCAAATCATCCCAATAACAAAGGTCTCTTACAAGGGACCCTCGTACCACTAATCATTAAAAGTAAGGTACACCTAGATTTAACAAATCGATTACAACCCAATTCATCTATCCGTTCACAAAACACAGATTCCCAATTGCGGAATTTCAACTCAAGCATAGTAACATTCCTTTAGCTCAAATATTCAACACAACCTCAAAGGTTTCTTTAACTGAAGGACTAACAAATACTCCCTTATACTCTTTCATTTTCAACTCATATAGCCCACTAGTTCATTATTAACAAAGAAAAACGTCAAGTCAAACATTATCATTAACATCCCAAGGTATTTCCATCATAGCTCACATCATCGAATCTCGCTCATATCTATAATCCTTAAGTAATATGGTTCAACTTACAACGAAACCTTACTACTTCAAACGAGTCTCCGATACCATAAGATAAGATCATATCTTTAATCCAGAACTATAGCCAAATGCTTTTCCACCAAGCCTATACTCACAAACACACAATAGGAAACCACAAGACGTCACTTAACCTCAAAAGTATTTCGCACCTCAAGATATCATTCAAAACTTCTTATTTACACCAATTAGACATATCATAAGCATGGTCTTCAAAACAATACTAAACTTCTAAGTCCAAAAGACTAAATTACTAATGAGTTAAGAAGTCATAGCCAACTCATTCGACCTTACACCATCGAATATCATGAACTATTTACACACAAGTCATGGCAAGCATTTATACATTAAAATCATTAAACATACCTTACCACACTTTCCTCAAGGATACCAACTCTCACCACTATAGGGTGAATTAGATCTAATACCATTTTCCTCAAACACAAACTCAGCTAACAAACACTAATATTCCACAAAGTCTAAAATTCTTCCGACCAAGTACAATATGCCACAAACAAAAGGGTATGGTATCCCACAAAGGTCACATAAGAAGTTGATGGTACAAATTGATAACGAGGATGAGTTAACAATAGTAATTTCCAAGGGACAAAGAAGTTAGATGATGAAGAAAAGCACTTAGATAGAAGGAAGAAGAGCATGATACATTAAGGACGAGAGAAAACATCGATAGAAGAAATACACTTCAATTAGGCTTGTCAATCTTCAATCTTCGGTAGAGGATACTTCTTCTAGGTAACACATGATCCACCTCAAGACGGTAGATACAAAAAAAACATAACATCACTCAACACAATCAACAAACAAGTTAGAACCTAACAAACATCAGGTACACCAAAAACTACCACCTTAGGTCCTTAAGTTTACCCATCTCTCAATGATTATATCAAGGTCAAGTAATTTAAGTTTAGGGTTCACGTGTGTGCGTCGGGAGCGTTAAAGCTCTGATACCAACTGTGAAAACCCTCGCGAATGCGGAAATAAAACATACAAGCATGTGATTTAATTAGCGGAAATACGGTATTTTAAAAACCTTTATACATGCAAGATAGAAAATACGAGGAGTATCAAATATTACAAACCAAATACAAAATACTACAAGAGACGTAGTCTCTCAAAGTGTCAACAAAAGACAAAGTTATTTAGCATCTAGCTAAAGAACGTCTAGAGGTGTTTCATCCAGGGACAACGCCCGCTAGCTCACACCCGAACCCAAAATACCACAAGCAAAAGGCCATCCAATCAAGCAACCTGTTCATCCATGAAAAACATGAACGCCACAGTCAGTGGGGAGTAACTCCGGGTTCTCCCAGCCATATCACATTAAACGTACATAGAAGGAAATACAAAAGTAGAGCATGCATACATATAGATATACATGTGAGATACGATAAGAATAGATAGGCAATTCATATATAATAATAAGAGCATACGAGTTACAAATCCGAATCCATCATGTTATACAAAGACTCGGGGAAGACACTCTTAGGCAACCGAATACGCTCACTAGGGCTTACATCTCACCGTTAGCGGTATAAGTTTGATAAGATTGAGACTCGACAAACAAACCATGCCAAGTCATTCAATGATCAATCATGTAATCATTCATGTAATCATCCATCCAAACATACCAATACAATGACGACATCTCTCACGGTAAATGAAACGCACTAGCACCGTGTACATGGCAAGTATGATTAAAAGGCATCCACGGGATAAGACATTTCCCTGAACGCATACACGATGCTACATTTCGTATATGTAGACTAATTGCCTCCTGGTAGGACGACGATAATAATACGGTCCTAGTCTAAACCTGGCCAGACTATCGGGATAAGACATTTCCCGATTCGACATGTGGTAAGACGTTCCACATCCAAGACTCGGTCAATCATAGACGCCGAGTGCCCCAAATTCGGTCGATAATTCACGAAAGAAGCGGAAAAGAGCACAAGCCTCATAACAAGCGGTACGCTACATGCAAATAACACCACCTTGCAAGTACACAACATTTGACAGCCAGGTCGATCAACGCAATGCGTTCGCCTCCCAACAACGTCGTCGTATGCCCACTAACACATGCGATTAAGCAGTAAGGATACATCCCCGTTCCGACATTCCAGCCTTACGAACGTGGAGGTAGCCAAGGGAATGAGAGTACAGAGCACATAACAAAATAGTGCTCAAACCGTAACATTTGTAAAAACCGACTCAAAGTGGGACATACCAAAAACCGTCACAAAACATGCGATACAAGCGAATGAAATATCATATATTCGAAACATTAATATTTAAAGTCATTACGTAAATTTATACGATAAATGAACCATCGGAAATATTATAAATGAAATCGTAAACAAGAAATACAAACACCATCCAACGGGGGCCAGCCGGTCAGTGGGACCGGCTGCCGGCCACCCGGCTGACCCAAGTATCATATGAAAATTACCATGAAATGTCAGTGTGTCCTAGCCAGTCAAGGGGACCGGCTGCCGGCTACCCGGCTGGGACCAAAGGGCATAAGAGAAAACAAGGAGGAAGGTTGAGGTGTCTCAGCCGGTCGGCTGACCGGCTGCCGGTCGGCCGGCTGAGATCGACTTCATGCATAAAACTTCAAGTATCAACAACAATATACAGCCACTGCCCCAGCCGGTAGGCTGACCGGCTGCCGGTCGGCCGACTGGGTCTATAGTGCACGAAAATCACCATTTCACTTAAGGATCAACATTTTACAACAATCAACTATCATTATAATTCATCAACTCTCATGTAAATTCTCAACTAACAACATCCATTACCAACAATACGATTCCTATAATTACTAATCATAATCTAATTACGATTCCTAACATAGAAAACACGTAAAACACGTAAATGATATCGAGTAACCCTTCACCGTTACCTTTACTCGTCTTCAAACGATTTCTAAGTCTTCCTAGTCTCCACCTACAATTAGATAATAAAAGATGAATATAATTCACCTTTGAGAAAGACGGAAAAAATGAAAAGCGAGAAAGACGGTAATTTTATTGCCAATACGGATAGAGGAAGATGAGAGGGGAAGAATAAGACGAACTTACGTGAATTTGAACGACAAATGAAAGAGTTATGACGATTCTAAGACGGATCAAAATGGAAACTAAGCTTTTGCGGTTTTCTTAGTGAGGAAGAAGGAGTTGAGTTGTGAGGAAGAATTAGGTTAGGGTTAGTATAAGTAGAGAGTGAGTGGAAAAAGTCAAGAAAAGTCAAAGACGCCTTAAGACGTGATTCACTTGAAATCTCGCGTAAAATCCAAATACGAACTCGGAAATTCTAAATTTGACACGGGAAATTTAATTCTAAACTAAAACTAAATTTCGCTGAAAAGTATCCGTATACTATTTTTACTATAAAAATAGGGTACATTTGCGGGTGTTACATGAAGGCTATAGTTTCTACTTTGTCAAAAGTCCTCTTCTTAGTTAAAATGTCTTTCATGAACTTAGTTTAAGAAGGAATTTGAGTTATTAATTCGATAAAAGGAACGGTTACCTGGAGGTTCTTCACAACTTTCATGAATTTACCGAATTGGGTGTTCTTTTGATGCTTTGCCAATCTATGAGGGAAAGGCACTTTGACTTTCTCTGGCTCATTTGTCTCAACATCCTTCCTTGGAGGAGGATCCTCCAAATCTTTGACTTGCTCAACCACAATGGGGTCATTCAAATTATTTGGCATAACCTTGTCATTCTTACCACTAGGGGAAACCGCCAACTCAACAAGCACCTCCTCATTGTCCTTGGGCATGGGTGGCTCATCATACTTCGTACCACTTCTCAAGGTGATTACATTGAGAGTATCAATGTGGTTGCTCACCTTGAGGGGGTAATTGACTCGTTCTTCATTGAGAGCTAGAAGTGGCTAGTTGAGCCATTTGTTGTTCTAGCATTTTGATTGCGGCGCCATGACTTTGATCATTCTTTTGAAGTTGAGCCAACATTTCTGATTGGGTCTTAGCCAATTGCATTACCAAGGACTCACGTTTACCTCCCCCTTGGTTTTGCTGTTGGACATTTTGGGGTGGTGGAACTTGGTTTGGTTGAGAGTTTTGTATTGGTGGTCTTTGTTGGTAGTTTTGATTTTGATAGCCCGGTGGAAAATTGAATCTTTGTTGTGGGGCATAGACATTTTGTTGAGGTTGAAGCATATAATTTTGGTAGGGTTTCGGATTGAGAACATTGTTGCTTTTGTAAGACAAGTTGGGGTGAAATTTTGTGTCTGGGTTGTAAGTATTGGAAAAGGTACCCGGTGGATAAGAACTTTGCTTAAAAGTTTGAAAACCACATAACTCCTCTATAGTAGCTTGGCATAGAGTGTAGAAATTACCCGTACCTCCGCAAATTTCGCAAACAACAATTTGGCTTTTAGAAGACACGACTGTAACAACCCGAAAAGTACCCAATTTGCTTAAGCAATAGCTTATGGATACTTTTCAGTAGAATTTAAGTTTTTAATATAGGAATTTTTGTTCCGAGTCGTATTTTGAAATTCCGCGTTCGTATTTGGAATTTTTGAGAGATTTCATGAAAAGACCGTTTTTGGTCATCTTTGACTTTTCTTGACTTTTACATCGTCTTTGACTTTTTCTTGACTTTTTAAAGTCGTCATTTACTTTTCTTGACTTTTAAAGTCGTCTTAAACTTTTCTGAACTTTTAAGTCATTTTTGACTTTTCCCGACTTTTTAGTCGATTTTGACTTCCGTTGACTTTTCCCGACTCGTCTCATAAGTATGAAGACCGAAATTTTATTTAAAAAAATAATATTTTTTTTGATTTATTTTTATTTAGATTTATTAAGATTTATCATAATTTAATATAATTATTTTGAATTTATTCGGAATTTAAAGAATAACGTTTACGGTTTTAACCGAACGTCATTTAACTATTCCCGACTCATCGTAAAGCGCGAAACGAAATCGGAACTCGACTTTGGCATGAGTCACCCGCGCGTGTCATCGCTTTCCACTCACAACTAGATATTTTATTTGTTTTGAATAAACTAATAATAATATCTAGATATTTTTCTACTTTATCGATCCGTCAACGGAGATTACGCAAATCGAGCAAAAACAGCCCCGGCAAGCACAAGACCACACGGCTCATTTTCCTCTCTAATAGCCCTTGATATTTGTATTACTTTTGATTACAAAATCATAATATCTAGATCACTATTTGCTTTATCGATCAATTAACGAAAATTACGCAAAACGCTCGAAATCAGACCGATTCTTCACCATACCACACGGCTCAAAAGTCCTCTAATAGGACTTGATATTTCATTACTTTTGAATACAATATCTTAATATCTCGATATTGGGTGTAATTAACTTTATCGTTAATTATATTTAATCGTTTACCGTAAAATAATTATTAAACGCGAGTCAATTACGGAACAACAATTTCAAAACTCGACACCTTTATTGGTCTATAATTACACGGCACACACACACCCCACTTTACTCACAAACAACTTTTCATTTTACAACAAATCAAAATAAGATCAAAACATCACTTTATTAAATCGTTATTCGTGTTCTTCGTTGTTCATCTTATGTTCTTCATCGTTCTTGAGCAAAACCTCCATAAATCCTTCATTTCTTAATTAAATCCTTCCTAATTTATATTTCTAGGATCTCCTCTTCGCTCTCCATCTTCTAGTACGGTTTATTTTCAATTCCGTCAAGATCTTTTTCAACATTTAATTATGGAAAATTAAGTTTAAGTTCTAATAATTGTTTTTCTTGTTATTTCTTATAGGGGAAGAGTTTGAAGACGAATTTGGAGACTCTTATATTTTGGGTGAAGACTAGTAGAAGGGTTTTCTTAATTATTACTTCTTATTATTTTGTGCTAAGTGATTTTGGCTAGCTAAGGTAACAATTCCGTTTTACTCGACGAATTAATGTCACATAGCTTTTAGTTTATGTTCGTGTTATGGTTATGTAGGATTCTAGTTAGTAACTTAGCCTTTAGTTTTATTTATTTGGATTTTGGTTCATCTTTATTTTTGGTTCATGTTTTATGATTTATGGATTTTTAGTTAGTAATATGTTAAGTAGTGGTTATTATGTTGTTTTATGATTTTTGATAATTTTTATGTTGTATGGAATTTTTATGTTGTTTTATGATTCTTGATGATTTTTATGTTTTAAGGAATTTTATGATGATTTATTGTTCTTGATGATTTTTATGTTGTAGGAAATTTTTATGTTGATTTATTGTTCTTGAAGAATTTTAATGATTTTACTAAGTTATGATTTTTATGTGGTTTAGGAAATTTTAACAAGTTTGTTGTTCTTGATGAATTTTTGATGATTTTTAACAAGTTATGATTTTTATGTTGTTTAGGAAATTTTAACAAGTTTAGTGTTCTTGACAAATTTTGATGATTTTTAATAAGTTATGATTTTGTATGATGGATGTTAAAATGGGTGTTTGTTGATTAAAAACAAGTTTGGAATTGATTTGGTGGGGGTTGATGGGTGAACCGTGGGGTGGCAGCTGAACCGGACCAAACCAGGCCGATTCAGACCGGTCTGGGTTGGTCCATGGTGGGTCCGGGTTTTGGTCTTTGGTGTGTGTCGATGTTTGATTGATTGGTTGTTGTTTTGACGGGTTTTAATTATGTTAAGCATGCGGGAAAATATTAGAAAACGGTTTTAGAAAAATTAAAGCAAAACAGCCTTTTTGAAGCCAAAACAGCCCGTGGGCCCATCCAGGCCCATATTGGGTCCGGCCCATTTCAGCCCGTGGGTCCCACCTTGGGACTCGTGTCGGTTTTTGAGTAATCGTCATTTTTATCGTGTTTTGTAATATTTAGCAAGTGGGAAGTATTAATAAGTAAAATATTTAATTAAAAAGGTTTTCATAAAAATTATTATTTCTCACATGTTAGAAATTATAATACGAGATTAGTTTACGTTGAAATCATTTAAGTCAAGCGGGTTTTGGGTATAATATGATAATTCACATGTTAGAAGTAGTAATAAAAGAACATGTAATGAATATGTTGATTTTATGTCTATGTGATAAAGACTCTGCTTCTAGCCGGTTTGATCCAACGGGTTTGGTCAAACTAAGATCTAGTCAGCCCCGATTTGACTGATGACCCTCGCGGGACTCGGGTCGGGGATTTGTCTTCAAGTAAGGTTTTATTTAATTATTGAATTAGCCTTAGTAGATATGAGGCGATATGATATTTGATTAT